>SNQJ01S0103498.1:31227-57007 GCA_010110895.2 Picea sitchensis
GGGGGGGAGGGAAGAGTGGGGTAGAGAGGGAGAGGGAGAGAGTGCTAGGGGAGTAGTGAAAGAGGGGTAGAGAGAGAGAGAGTGCTAGGGGAGCAATGGAAGAGGGGTAGAGAGAGAGAAAGAGTGATAGGGGAGCAGTGAAAGAGGGGTAGAGAGAGAGAGAGTGAGACTAAGATTGATAGTGAGGAGAGAGAGGTGGGAGAGAGAGGGTGGGTATAAAGGTAGGGAGGAAGAGAGAGGAAAAATGGGGAGGAGAGAGAGAGAGGGAAATAGATGGAGGGAGAGAGAGAGGTAGAGAGTGGAAGAGGGGGAGAGATATGAAGAGGGAGATAAGGGGAGAGAGATAAAGAGAGAGAAGGGAAGGTAGAGGGAGGTAGGGAGAGAGGGTTAGAGAGTTTGACTTCCCTGACCCTCAAACCTCTCGAGTAACGCTACCTAAACAATAGTATCTTTATTTTTCTTCTCTGATACCATTTTGTGACGTTTCTGGCCTTAAAAACACAGGCCAGGCCATGCCACCGAATAAATTTCATGCTCTGATACCATATATATTTATATACATATCTATCTAATGCAATTTAAACAATTATAGCATTTTGTTCATACACCTCTTCATGTGGAAAGAACATTAAAAAATACATGCAATATATACAAACAATTCTAATAACATTATAACTTTATTTCAAGATACACATCATATAGAGAACAAAGATTTGGTACTTATCTTTTAAAATATGACCATCAACTGCATGCAAACCTTCCACGAACCTCCCAGTCTTAGATCACACTGCTCATCATGCTCAGTAGTGGGTCTCATCACGCTCAGTAGTGGGTCACCCCCGAGATGGGACTAAACTCCATGAGGCAAGGTATTCCTATGCTTGTAAAGGAAAATAGGAAAGTTACACAGATCAACAGGAAGGATTTTATCCCAGGAGAAACTTACGCCCACAACCCACAGACCCTCATTCCCCACACACCTGTCCCACCCCAGGAGTGTACACCTTCACTATCAAAATTCCATCGATTTTCCACCTCCCTTCCATGGCTTCAACAACAGGTTGTACCAGAAGTATCAGAGTACTGTAGCTTCTACGTGACTCCCTCCAGGAGAACTCACTTTCTCAGCACACTCTCTCACCTTGAGAGAGTTTCTCACAGACCTGACAACCTGTCTCATCTATCCAACTCCTAAGTCTAGCGGGTACCCTCCGCAACAAAAATTGGATATGGGTTATGATAATGACAACAAGCCACACCATTCTAGAGAAAACGTGGGTAGAAATAGCAAAGGCTAAGTCACGATATGGCTTAGACACTATGCAGTTGTGTTGTGCTTCACAGAAAAATGGTTAGCTTCATAACACGGGTGTGCAGGTTTCAAAAGTTGCAAAGATTAACGATGGAGGCAATGTTTGGTTGTGTCAAGGCTCTTATTGTCTTAGTATGTGCATCGATGGGGAGTATGGTTGACTTCCAGAGTGGATACCACCGCAAGAATGGTGAGGGAACCCCTAATGAGCTGACTTTCCCACCTAAAAATTTCATGTGCCTAGGTTGACACATGTCTTCCTGAAGCCGCATGAGCTCCACTTAACACTTGATCCCTTTCCCCGGGAACTTAGGACAACATAGCTTATGTCAAACCTTAGCCTCCAGAAAATAATAATATAATATTATTCCTTTATAGGTAATCCCTCTAGCTTAGCCTCTATTCCTAGACACTTATCCCCTTCCCTTTCCCTAGCTAGTTGACCTTAGTCCCCCATAACTCTTTCTTTGTGGTCGATCTACACACAACAATGTAATTTTATTAATGATGTGAGTATTTACATATACAAAATCAGGCTCATTGGCCTTAGCATCTGGGCTCTCCGGCCTAATAAACACCTAAGTCTTCCAACTTATAAACACTTGGGTCACCAACCTATAAACATAATTACAATTTAGCAGGGGCTTGGACTTGGGGTGTTACAATCCCCTCCCCTTATTTTTTCATTGTCCTCAGTACAAATTATTTACACAATGTTGGCACAGGGGCATACCCAGGGTTCAACACTTCAACAACGCACCAAACAAACTCTAATTACCATCCCTTTCGACAACACCTACGAAGCAGATGAAGTCTCACCTAAGGTAGAGGCAAGGGTGGTTGCAGGACTCAAGTGTCTACAACCTAGTTGGGACACAAATTTGTGATCACAGTACTTAATAGAGCACTTAGCAGTTAATAGTCATTAATATTTAACTCTTATCCACTTCGCAGGAGAAGACCCTAATTACAAAACAATGCAGTATTCAACAAGATCTACCACATCCAAGCACTTATCATATAGAAATAGATCATATCTAGCATTCATTCACATCACTAAGCACTAATATACTATATCATATGCATATAACATATATTTCTACACTAATCATAACTCGCATAACAACCATAATGCACAAAGAAACCACAACACAGGATATACGTGGTTCACCCCCAGTGTGGGGCTACGTCCACCAACTATTATTCTCTTTATTATCTTCGTTCAATGCATAGATCCATAAGACCCACTCTGCATAGGACAGGAGACCTACGCATACCTCGCCAGATCCTCCTTCCCCAATCTCGGCACAGGACAAAGCCTCCTTACAATCACTTGCACTTGCAAGTTCTCAACACACAGTATGCACAAAGCCTTTACAATAACATAGATCAACTACTTACATTACTTTCACTTAGCATCATATATCCTTATCACCCCCTACTTACATCGCCTATATTTCTATTTATACATTTCAAAAGGGGCCAAGGCATGCGTAAACCCATGGGTCGACATCCCATACCCGTTACATAAAACCCTAAACCCAAAATGTCTACAAAAGGTGGTGAGATCCTGTGATCTCTGCTTCACCTTGCACTCCACCTTCGACCAATCCGTAGAAGTCCAAAAAATGGTCAAACATGACCAAGGTTCTCCAAAACTTGGTCAAGGGCCAACATGCCCCCAACACTCACCTATGACTCGTCCTGACTCACTAGGATCTGGGTAAATCTGCCTCGAGATTGGCTCAAGCTACCTCGACCTGTTGCTTCGCCAGAGCCTCCTGCTTAGAAAACTCATGAAGAAACTTCTCCGTCACAGGTCCTTCCAAACGTTGTTCCACTGTGGTGACCACTTGTTCTAGTTTTGCACCTTGTTTTTCAATCTCCTCAAAAATTGAGCAAGCTTCATCCTGCAATGGTTGGAGCTTCTGAGTCACTTCCATGACTTTACTTTGGATGGCATGGACCTCTTGCTGAACCATGTGTTGTTCTTGGGACCTTTTCATCTTCTCAACTACAAACAATGGCTTCAACTGAGCTTGTACTGTTGTTGTCTGTTTCTTTTCCTCCTGGAGCTATGACTCCAGTGTCCTTAGTTTAGGGTCCTCTGCGAGGTGCTCATAGGTCTACGCACTTATAATGCTGAGTTGTTTTCATTCTAAGGCCAATGCCTTGATTCTCTGGACTGCACTCTAGGAAATTTCTTCCCTTTGGTCTCATACTTCCTGTAGAGTGTTGGGCACTGCTTGTAATTCTAGTTCTTCTACTCTTTGTTGGAGTTGTTGAATGGATTCAACAAGCTTCCCCACCTGCCTCTCTGTGGCTTCTTCTTCCCTCTGTTTTAATCCTGTCACAGAGTGAAGTGATCTAGTGAATGATTATTTAACTCCAATATTCTTTGCAAGAAACTATTCTTTCTCCTTCTGGATCTGCGCTCTATCCTCTGCAAACTTTGCCTGGATGTCATCTTTTTCTTGTTGGGAAACCCGACGTTGCTCTATGGCTTCCTATTTTGCATGCTATAGGGCCTCTTTGGCCTACTCTTTTTCCTCCTAGATGCGACGAAGGTGAGCTTCAATTGCACCTGCTATTCTACATAGTTGGGTAGGCTCATCTCCCAACTCTGCTACTTCTGGTGGTGGTGGTGCAGTAGACACTACGTGGCTCGAACAAAGAGCATGTTGTAATCCTTTCAACTCTACTGCAATCCTATCATACATGGTCTCATATTTGTCTTCGTTTCGCTGCAATATATCCTCCGAGGTGTCTAACACAGCAGAATGATAAGTTCAATGTCATCCACCGTTAGCACAGTCTGAAATGGTGGTTTATTGGCTTTTGACTTCTTCCGCGATGTAGGTTTCTTGGGGGAAACCTTTGTTTTCTTGGATGTTTCAGCTTCATCAAGGGGTTCCCTAGGCAGTGTTACTTCGCCCTGCTCTGGTTTGTCTTCTTTCCTGACGTTCTCTTCCTTTTCTACTTCGTCACTTCCTCCCCCTCCAGGTGAATCTGAGGCAATCTCTTCTGATGCATTGTTCAACTCCTATACCTCTTCCTTATTTTTCCTTCTTCTACTGCTGGGTGCATCATATTCTTCGTGAGTGACCACCGGACTGCCGATGGGGTCAGGGTCGGACAGTTCTGCCTAGTCGACTGGTATAAGGAACTCTGTGGGCCATTCCTTATTTATTTATTCCATGTCCTCCTCAGTGAGCTTATAGTAGGATTGGAGCTCTTCTTTATGTTCATCTCTACACGCAATGATATAAATAAAATGCCTATCTGTGCGGAACTTCACAAATGGCCTGAACCTATGCAGGGTGTTCAGCGTCATACGAGGGACAGACTCAATATCCCTCTTCAACTGCAGGTAATAGGTGTGGAACACCGCGTTTAACTTCTATTTCTTTGCCATGCCTCTCAAGTACCAGAGCATAGTGAAATTCGCAGCCTGGGGTTCGGACGGCTCAATCTCAGGGAAGATCACTCCTTCCAGCATCTCCCTAGAAATGAAGGTGATGAGGATAAGCAACCAATTGAAATGGAACTCATATCCCTGATCATGAGCTTCACGACATTCTTTATTTAACTGGTTGACGAGGTAGATCACCCAGTTCATTTGTAGCCCTTCAATGCATTTTCCCGCGAGGTCAACAACGAACCCTGTGACCTGTGTGGATCTGTTCTTCCTTACTAGCTTAATAATGATCAACTGGCAGGCTAGGCACATTGTGTCATTCTATATGGAATCTACCTTGTAGCCTCACTTCCCCTTCTCCACATCGCCATAGATGTCTTTGATTCTCTGTGCTGGGGAGATTTTGGCACAAGGGAAAACCCAGGGTTCAGCTCCAAGAGCGCACCAACAAGCCCTAACCACTAGCCCTTTCAGAAACACCTGCGAAGTAGATGCAGTCTCACCCAAAGCAGTTATGAGGGGGTTCCAGGATAGAGATGTCTACAACCAAAGGGGATATCAAGTGGATCTAATACAAGAACAACACAGCATTCAGATATCACTCATCAACTTAGATATACTCTGCACCTCTACTTATCAGATCTAACACAGTAATGCATTCACAGTATATCAATGACAGATACAGAATATCAATCACACACAACACAAAATATGCATGGTTCACCCTCTCTCTAGGGATACATCCATAGAACTGTGTTATATTATATTTAAGTAAAGCATACAATCCTTGTCTGCGCTCTTAGCTAGTAGATCTGTTCTCTTCTCCTCTCTGTCTCTCCCTTCCCTGGGCACCCAGATGCAAGGTTGATCTTCGCACCTAGCTGAAGATATTACAATACTAGAAGGCTCTCACACTCAACACTTCTCTCTCTCACACATTATAGTCTCTCGTAACAACAATCAGATCTATCACTAGCAATAATGAAAACCTATCTTTATACCAACCAATGACAACCCAACCTAGGTCCTCTTAACCTCTATTTATACATTACAATCACTCACCGACATCCTTAGGTCTAATCATAGGTGTACAAAACCCTAGGTTTCTAAAACCCTAGGTCAACTTGACCCATATTTTCAGGGCTTCACCAGCCTGTCTTTTCTTCCTTCTTGTGCGGTGCTCCAAAGCATCCAACAATGGCTTTCTCTGCTTGGTAAATTTTCCTCGATCCTTATTTATTTCTTATCTGTCATTCCCAATCTCCTCATCCAATGAATTTCATTCTCGGGCTTCGTTCCATCTTTTATGGTCATTTGCTCACTTCGACCCAATAATAGTCACTATTTCTTCTGCGCAGTTTGCATTCTCCCTTTTCTTCCTTGATATTCACTTGCTTCCATATCCAAGGGCCAACAAGCCCCCAACACTCACATGTGACTCGTCCCAAGGCACTTCATATCTGATCTTTTGGTTTTACTTCAACTTTAGACTGGGCAGTGCAACCTCTATTTTATGCTATTTGCCTCCTCTCCATCCCTTTTGCAGACTGTCTTTTCTGTGTCTGGTACCCAGTTTCAACTACACCTAGTACCTAGATCCTTTTCGTCATGCTTTGATTGAGAGTTGTGAGGCAGCTAGTTGTCATAGTACAACTCCAACCGACTCCCATTCACTAAACCTTCCTTCCATTCTCCATTCAAGGTGTTCAATTGAACAACTCCTCCCTCTGTAACATAAATGATCTTGTATGGCCCTAGCCAATGCGTTCTGAACTTACTAGGATGTTTTATGAACTTGTTGTCATATACCAGTACTATATCACCTTGTCCAAAAGCTTTCTTCTTGATGTGCCTGTCATGGTAGGACTTCTCTCTTTCCTTATGAACCTGATGATGAAATCCTACAATGAATATGTCTTCTTCTAGCTTGACCAACTGCGTGAGCCTCTTTTGAACAGCTCCAGTGTCATCCATATCTGTAAAGGCATCAATTCTTAAGCTTGGTACCAGGTATTCCATTAGGACAATGGCTTCAAGGCCATACACCAACTTAAAAGGTGTCTGCATTGTTAGCTTCTTGCAAGTGGTTCTGTAGGCCCATAGTACTACTGATACTCTTAGATCCCAATCATCCCTGTTCACACTACAAATATTCGTGAGTTTTGTCTCCAAGATCTTGTTGAATGCTTCAACTATCCCATTTTCTTATGGATGGTATGGTGTGCTCTTCTGATGGTGAACTGCAAATTCTTCAGTCAAGGCTTCAACTATCTTATTGATAAAATGTGTTCCTTGATCACTCATAAGGATCTTTGAGCATCCAAACCTAGTTATGATGTCATCAAATATGAATCGCGCAACTATAGTTGCACTACAGTCCTTAACTTCTCTTGATTCAGCCCATCTAGTGAAGTATTTTGTTGATGTAATTATGTACCTTGCTCCTGCACGCTTTCCTGGTGGATTTATAGGTCCAACGAAGTCGATGGCCCATTTCTCAAATGCTTGTAGGATCAGTTTTGGTGCCAATGGAATTTTGTCTCTTCTGGATGGTTTTCCAACTCTTTGGAACACATCACGAGCTTTGTAATATTCTTTAGCATCTCTGTGTAAAGTAAGCCACCAAAGGCCAGGTCTTAGAACCTTCTGTGCAGTCGCTTTTCCTGCATAATGTCATCATACAATGCCTTCATGAGATTTGGCAATGATCAATGGTCGTTCTACCTCCATAACACACCTTCTCAATATCTCATCAGGTCCCATCTTGTATAGATGTCTGGCTATAAGTGAGAAATATGCAACGCGCACTACTAGTTGTTTCTTCTGGGGAATTGTATACTCACTAGGTGTCATTCCTGTTGATAAGAACTAGAATATCTCTACGAAGTGGTCATCGATATTTATAATGGCTAGCAGTAGTGCATCTGGCAGTGTATCCTCTAAACTGATTGTCTCTTCTCCATGTTCTAACTTTGACAAGTGGTTAGGACCTTTGTTCATTCTTCCTGGCTTTACTATGATCTCAAAATCATATTCTTGAAATAGCATCATCCATCTGCATATTCTTCCCCCCAACACTGGCTTGTTGACTAGGTATTTCAACGCGGAGTGTTCAGTAAACATTTTAAAGTGTCCTCCCAACAAGTAGTGGTGAAATTTTTGCAATGCATACACCATGGCTAACCCTTCTCGCTCAGTGGTGGTGTAATTAATCTCAGCAGTGGATAGCTACCTACTAGCAAAGGCTAATGGGTGGTCAATATCTCCTTCTCCCGGCTGTGCTAATACGGCTCCTAAAGCAATAGAAGATGCATCGACATGCACATGAAACTCCTTGGTCCAATCTGGGAAAATCAGAATGGGCGCAGTAACCATTTTTTTTTTAGTGTGTTGAAGCTCTGTTGGCATTCCTTTGTCCAACTAAACTGACAATCCTTCTTCAATAGTTTTTGCATGGGTGTTGTAATCTAAGAATATCCCTTAATAAATTTCTTGTAATATCTTGTGTGTCCCAACGCAGTGCGCAATTGTTTAACTGAAGTAGGAGGTGGCAGAAAAACGATAATGGCAATTTTAGAGGGATCTACTAGCATTCCCTGCTTACATACATTGTGACCTAGCAACACTCCAAATGGTGAGAAGAAAAATAATTTCTTTAGGTTCAAGGCAATCTGACACTATCTGCATTTGTCCGACATTAGTCTTAGACATTCAATATGGTTTTTCAATAAACTAAAAACAGTCCAATCATCAAAGTATGCTTCTAAAAATTTATGAAGAAATTCCTTGAATGCTTCGACCACCACCCTGGAAAAGATGGTTGGTGCATTCTTCAATCTGAATGGCATCACTGTATACTGATAGGACCCACATTTTGTTGAAAATGTGGTCTTATGGCGATCTTCCTTGGAAATCTGGATCTGATGGTATCCATAAAATATGTCTGTAAAAGAATATACCTCCTGGCCTCCCACATTATCTAACACTTCGTCGGTGAATGGTGTAGGGAAGGGGTCATGCAGATAAGAATCATTTAACTTCCTGAGATCCACTCAGATTCTGATCTCTTCTATTTTTTTGTCTTGGACCACCATAGGTCTTATCCACTCTGACTCTTCGACAGGTTCTATAATTCCTACTTCTAGCACTATGTCAAGCTCAATCTTCACTTTTTCCTTATATTTAGGGTTTAGTCTGTAAGGTCTCTGTTTGACTAGTCTAGCATCTGGTTTCAAAGGGATCCTCATCTCTCCCATAGGCCCTTTAATTCCCTTCATATCGATGAACTTGGTTGGAAACAAGTCCTGATATTCATGCAGTAACTCTGTAATTTTATCAATGGTAGCAACATCCCAATAATCTCCAACGTTTGCAAACTTTGGTGTTTGCTCTGTTCCAATATTGAATTTCTTAATCTTGATTGGTTGTCCAATGAATGGAAGCTCAACTTCTGGTCCTTCCACATCTCTCTTGCCCTATGTTTCTGCGATGTTCACCTTCCTTAGATCATCGTCTTCATCGACATTGATGTTGTAGAAGCCTTGCAATTTCTGGAGAGGCGTGGTCCATTCATCCTCTTCTTGTTCCAACGTAAGGCTAGATGCCTCCTCGAATACTTTCTGTCTCACAATCTATAATGCTTGATCTACTGATGGATATTGACTTTCAAATAAGAAGGTAGTTACAAAATTTTGATTCATACCTTCCCAATCTATAGTGATGAGGCACAATTCTGCTTGAAGGTACTAGTTGATAGGTGTTGTGTCCAGGGTGTTGATGAATTTGTGTACCCACTGCTCTTGAGGAATGTTTATCCAGGCTACCTCACAACTTCACACATGGTCCTTTGGGTAGCTTCAACCTGTGTAGCAAACTTCGCAACCTTATACTTGTGCTGAGAACCGTGTTTTCATCAAAGTATGAAATTCTGTCCAGTCTGTGATAGTACTTTTGTGCGTCCCCCACCATCTTGATGGTGTGTCCTCATCCATTGCCAAGAACCTCTGTTGTATTGGTACACTTTCTTCAAATTTTGATAGGAATGTTTCCAAAGGATTCAAATCATCAAAGGTAGGTAAGTTACTTATTGTTGTGTCGATCCAACGAACTTCTCTGGTTAATCTAGCACATCTTCTTGTAGATACATCATACATATTATTTTTCCAATTCTCCAGTGCTTCTTCTGAGTCTGATGAACATGCGCTATCACTTCGCCAACTTAAGTTTCCATTGGCTGTAGAATTAATATAATCTTGTTGTCTGGCTGTTAATTGGTATATGTTTTCCAGTGCATATGTGTGGTCTTCTTCTCTGATACGTTCTGTGTACCGTTGACCTTCATCTAGATCTAAAGGTGTGATGACACTAAGGCCATATTTTTCAAAAATAATGCATCTCTTATTTAAATCAACCACAGTGGAATTATTAAAGGCCCAGTCAATTCCTAATAGCACAAGGTAAGGGCCGTTGTCATCAACAATTTCAATTACCTCAAAATCTGCAAATGTTCTCACTCCATCAATGTCCACAGGGACATGCTCCAATCTGCCAAATGGACTTACAACTTGTTGATTAGCCTTTATAAGCCTGATAGGGGAATATATCAGCTTCGGTTTCCCCATCTGTGCCCAGGTTTGCTTCGTCATGACATTGACCTCCGACCCTAAGTCGAGGACTACATAGTCTATCTCGTATTTTCCTATTTGAGCATTCAAATGTAATTCCTTATTTGTCCTTCTCTTCTTGCCAATTTGGTTTACAACCCTATTCAGTAAGGGGTCTATCTTTCCTAGCTCATATTGTCTGATTATATTTTGTAACTCTTATACAATTGTTTCATCTTGAATCAACTTAATACAAGTATATAGAAATTCCATGAGCTTTCTTACCTCTTTTCCTTCTTTTGGCGAAGCAAACTGATCAAATGCCAAAGGCATTCAATAGTCTCTCATTGTTGGTCTTGTCTTTGATGAGGAACCTTGGTCTCCTCTAAATTCATTTCTTGCTTCCTCAAATGTTTGTCTTTCTTTCTTTGCATCAAAATTTTGGGTATTCTCTGTAGCTTTCATGATTCCCGAGTCTTCTGTAATCTTCCCTTGGGTCAGTCTATCATCTCCTGTAACAGTGCCTCCTATGGTTATAACAATGACTCTAGGGTCTTCTCCACGAGGTTCATCATATATCAATTATAGTTGTGGGTTCTGCTGAAGTCCTCGTCTTTCATGAAGCTTAGCTGGCAGTGCAGGACAATCTTCTATAACATGGTCAAACGAGCTACAATAGCTACAATTAGTACAAGGGTTCTGGAAATCCCTTGTGAGGTGTCCTGGTTGTGCATAGTTATAACATATGATTTGTCCTCGGCCTCAACCCATTCCTCCTCGTCGTCCTCTTCCTCTGAATCCACCGCGAGGATTGAAGTTTCCTCTCCCAGGGGAGTTATACTGTGTAGTGTTTCCTTCTTGCTGTACTTCTCCTTGAATCTTGTATACATGTCTTGAACTTTCATGCATGAGATCGTAAGCCCTACAATCCATATCATTATGTCCTACAGTCTTACAGAATGTGCAGTACAAATTTGTAGGTGTTTGAACATACTTTTTCATGTAATAGCACTCACTAGGGCGATGTCTGTTTCTGTATACTTCGCACCAAGGTAAGGTGACTTTCTTCAAAGGGCCTAGAGCTCTAGAAGCCAAGTATTCATTGAATAGGGGACAACGCTCCTTGTCATGGCCTTCTAATCTGCATCTGACACACTAGATGTCTTCTCTTTTATCTTTTCCTTTGTCTTTCTTCATATCTTCGACTTGCAGAGAAAAACTAGTTAGCTAAATCAAGATCTGACTCATACCTGAGCTGGATTCTCCCATAGGGGTTGATTCTAGCTTCATGGCGATATCCAGTGCCTCAGACTATGAAGCAATCTTTTGTTGCATCATAGGAAGCCGGATGTGTGGCAGAAGGGCATCAATGAACCATTCTTTGTTCTATTCGTCTAGGATCTGAAAAGTCAATCGACCTATTAAGGTCTTGAATTTTTGGTCGAATTCCCAAACAGGTTCATATACCTTCTTCTTGATCTCCTTCAATTTTTTAATACATTGTGACTCCGACTTAGGTTTCTTGAATTCTGCAATCAACGCGTTATTAATCTGATTCAATGGCTTAGGCTGTGCAAGTCCTTGAACAAGCTTCATGTACCAATTCAGTATGTGATATCTGAGAGTTGTACTTAACTGAGTTCTTTTCACTGCTTCATCGATGACATTCTTAATGTTCCATATAGCTTCACATAGGAACCAATGCTGATCAGGATCTTTGGATTCATCTCCTCTAAAAAAAGGAAGTCTCATCTCATCTTCCATAGATCTCGCTAGGGTTCATGACTGAATATGTGGTGGGATACTATTGATATTTCTCTGGGTAGTCTGGTGGATGGGATTACTCTGGTTGCTTAATACTACTAAATCAACAGGAGGGATAACAATACTTACTTCGATAGTCTACACAGTTTCTGAGGTTTCAGGTTCTCTTCGACGAATCTCTACAACTTTTCTTTCCTGTTCCCTAGCGGGTTCTGAATGTTCTTCGTCTATCATATTTTCCTCTTCTCCACTGTAGAAACCCTCTTCCCCATAGTTATTCTTAAACAGGTTTGCAAGATGGACTTCTCGGAACACTCTCCCACTGCGCGTATGTCCAACTTTTGTGTCGATGTCGCTGTCTGAATTCTTGAACATTAGCCTTTCTTGATCTAACCAATCTATTGTGTCTTCAAGATGTTCTTCTCATGCAATAGCATCTTGATTCTCAGCTTCAGAAAATGCATAAATTTACCTCTGGGTCCCTTAAAGAAATATCTACCGGCTTGGTTGTATGATTCTACTCTGTCAACAAAAAACTATGTGATGTACCCTCCAATGGTGTTATCAAACCAGTGATCTATAGCTTGTGATATGATGTTATCAACTCTCTTGACCTTCTTGATCAACTCTGACATCCAAACCATGGGAGTTCTAGATTGGATCTCAAACTGGGTATCTGCTAATCTAGCTAGCCACTCATATAGCTCTTGATGGATCCCTCCAAATAATATCTCATGTATATCGGTAAAAATATATTTCTCCAACCAATCTTCTGAACTAGGATTAGGGTTCTTTTTATGGGCTTCAACGAAGTCCTTTTCTTGATCTTCTATCCACTTTTGAATCTCTGTCTTCGATTGAAACCACCTTGACATTCCCTCAAGAAGATTCATGTCCCGACAATGGAACCATTTGTTGGAACAGGGGCAGACCCAAGGTTCAACTCCAAGAGAACACCAACAATCCCTAACTACTGGCCCTTTCAACAACACCTGCGAAGCAGATAAAGTCTCACCTGAAGAAGTTATGAGGGGATTTCAGGATAGAGATGTCTACAACCATAGGGGATATCAAGTGGATCCAACACAAGAACAACACAACATTCAAATATCACTCATCAACTTAGATCTACTCTACACCTCTACTTATCAGATCTAACACAATAATGCAATCACAGTATATCAATGACAGAGACAGAATATCAATCACACACAACAAAAAATATATGTGGTTCACCCTCTCTCTAGGGCTATGTCCACAGAAATGTGCTATATTATATTTAATTAAAGCATACAGTCCTTGTTTGTGCTCTTAGATAGCAAATCTCCTCTCTTATCCTCTCTTTCTCTCCCTTCCCTACGCACCCAGCTGCAAGGTTGATCTTCACACCCAGCTGAAGATATTACAATACTAGAAGGCTCTCACACTCAACACTTCTCTCTCTCTCTCTCTCACTATAGTCTCTCGTAACAACAATCAGATCAATCACTAGCAACAATGACAACCTATCTTGATACCAACCAACGAAAACCTAACCTAGGTCCTCTTGACCTCTATTTATACATTACAATCACTCACTAACATCCTTAGGTCTAAGCCTAGGTGTCCAAAACCCTACATACCAAAACCCTAGGTCAACTTGACCCATATTTTTAGGGCTTCGCCAGCCTATCTTTCCTTCCTTCTCGCGCGGTGCATCCAACGATAGCTTTCTCCACTTGCTGACTTGTCCATGATCCCTCTTTATTGCTTATCTATCATTCCTGATCTCTTCATCCAATGGCTTTCATTCTCGAGCTTCGCTTCATCTTTTCTTCTCTTTTTCTCACTTCGACCTAATAACAGTCACTGTGTCTTCCGCGTAGTTCGCATTCTCCCTTTTCTTCCTTGATCTTCACTTGCTTCCATATCCAAGGGCCAATAGGCGCGATCTGCAACCTTCCCTAGATAAAAGTCTTGTGGGTCTGGTCCTTGCATGCTTAATCTAGTGATCCAATGGATCAACATCGGATCTACAGTGATGAATCTATCCAGCCACAAATAACCATCATGGAAGTAAGAAAACAGGAGTTTAACGCACACGTTAACCTCCTGATTCCTTCCAAAGTGGGGTATCTTCATTACGTTCAGGATGGCGGACCTCACGATCTCCATGGTCCATGGCTGGGGGATGATCTTCGACTTTGTCCCCTTTGACTTGGTCAAATATTTATGTGGGGCGAGCATTCCACAGTTCTTGTAATCTCCCAAGTTGAAGTCATTGATCTTCAATGTCATAATTTGTCCCAACTGCAGTCCGACTGCGTGTATCCCCTTCAGGAGGTATGTAGTGATCAAGGTGTAGTCGAAGTCCCTCGGTACATTGTCATGAATAATCACGCTAGCCAGAGGTGAGATATATTTAGGAAGGACAGATGGGATGAGCTTCACATTTTCCAAGTCATCACGATGCTTTCTACATTTTTCAGCAGCGGGTCGACTAGACCGACGCTGCACAGTTGACAGGGAGGCTTCCAATGCTCGCGTCGATGAAGATTTTATGCCTGCAGACATCACCTTTTCATCCATGAGGTCTATTAGGATCTCTTCGATGGACTTTTCTATTGTGCTCATGTTGTCCGACATGCACGCTCAAGATCAAATATCTCAGGTCGGTGAGCAAACACTCAATGTAACAGAACAGATGGTGAGCTCTCTATAAGCACTGCGCGAAAGAAACTAGTTCTCTGTGGGCTTGGATAATCACAATTGGCAAAAGTGTTCTTGGTGCAATGCTCGATGGGATAAGTAGAAAACATCATAACAGAATCTTCCAATGGGTAGGAACGCCTCAATCCATGCAATTCCATCCATTATGGCACGGTCCCAACGGTCCAATGGCGAACATTCCAGCAATAATTGTGTTTCTATCCATTCTGGAGCATCATTCTAACGGTCAATATGCATCCAATGGTCATATTGGTTCATCATGGTGAAGTTCCAATCGAATTTGTTCTGCTATTCCGTCGAAGTTCCAGTTCTGCAAACCTTCCTTCTGCAAATTCCTCTCTGGAACTTCCTGCAATTTTTCTAACTTTGTTTTCTTCTTGCTGAGCTTTCTGGGTTTCTTTCTTGTGATTTGAGTCACTGGTTTCCTATTTCCATTATTGTTCTTATATCATCTTGTCATATTAACTTCACACTATGGAGGGTCTTTCATAGGGTTCAAGGGTAATACTTCTTCTCTTTCTGGAGTAGGTGCTCTACTCTCCTGTATCGACAAGTGTTTCAAGTCTTCTTTTTTTCTTTCAACTTCGACAACCAGGTGTCTGGTCCTTAGTAGCTTCAACTTATCCTCATGTTCTTCCAGTAAGTGTGCTATTCTCCTAGCCATGAAATCTCTTAGTTCTTTCTTTTTCTATTCTAGAGATTCTTCTTCTTATTTCCTTCATATATGATCTTTCTCAACCCAATTTTTTCCTAGAAAAATAGCAAACGGGGCGTTTTTCTCAACAAACTTAACAAACTCAAATTCTTCTTTTGTCGAAGTTCCATGAGAACTCATAGGTATTTGGGTAAGTCTTCCACATAGGGTTATCATGTTCCCTTTAAACAATCCTATTCCTCCTAGTGAAGGAACCATAACAGGCTTTCCCAAAATTTCCCAAGTTCTTTATGTCATGATATTCACCTGTGTTTCCTCATCCAGGACACAGTATATGTCGAAGTCTCCTATTCTTGTTTCTATGCACTCCTTCTCTTTTAAGACCTCTGATAAGTTTATGTCTCTGTGATCATTCAGGGTTTCTTTCATCTGCAATAATATAGTCTCTGATTCTTTCTGGTTCTTAAGCATATTCTTATTCTCTTGACCTTCCTTGTGGTTTTCTTGTTTCATATTCATATTTTTCAACTTTGGCAATCATTCTAGGGAAATCCAAAACTTCATGATCCATAGTGTTACATCAAAGTCAACTAGAACCTCTATGAGGGCATTCCTTAGCAAGATGTCCTGGTCTTCTGCAACTATAACAAAGAGTTAATCCTCTCTTTCTTTTAAATGATCCTCAACCTTTCTTGTACTACGCAATGGGATCACAGTGGTGGTTCTACAAAAAATTCTTTCTAGGATCCTGCATCCACGTGTTAGTCCAACAATTCTTTCTATGCATAGGAATGACATATATTTCACTATTTCTATTAGATCTATTCATATCAAATCTTCTTTCTTCTAGTTGTGCCCTATTTTTCAGATTAGGACAAAATCTATCAAACATACCTAGATCCATTCTTTCGAAGCAAAAATTTTCAATTATCTTACCTTTATCAGAGCACAAAGCTTTAAGATCTTACCTCTTTTCTTCAGATCTGATTCCTTTCTTGGCACAGAGCTTCGCACGTCAAGTAGAATACTACACACTAAAGAAATAGATCTACACACAAAGATTTATCTTTTCTTCAATTCCCAACAATCACGGTTTCAGGTCCTGACAACGAAACCATTTGTTGGCACAGGGGCATACCTAGGGTTCAATTCTTCAACAACACACCAACAAAACCCTAAATACCAGCCCTTTCATCAACACCTACGAAGAAGATGAAGTCTCACCTGAGGTAGAGGCAGGGGTGGTTGTAGGACTCAAGTTTCTACAACCTATATGGGACACAGATTTGTGATCACAGTACTTAATAGAGAACTTAGCAGTTAACATTCATTAATATTGAACTCTTATCCACTTTGCAGGAGAAAACCCTAATTAGAGAAAAACATAGTATTCAACAAGATCTACCACATCCAAGCACTTAGCATATAGAAATAGATCAGATCTAGCATTCAGTCACATCACTAAGCACCAGGATACTATATCAGATGAATATAACATATATGTCTACACTAAGCATAACTCACATAACAACCAGAATGCACAAAGCAACCACAACACAAGATATACGTGGTTTACCCCCAGTCTGGGACTACGTCCACCAACTCTTATTCTCTTTATTATCTTCGTTCAATGTACAGAGCCACAAGACTTACTCCACATAGGACAGGCGATCCGCGCATACCTCGCCAGATCCTCCTTTTTCGAGCTCAGCACAGCACAAAGCCTCCTTACAATCACTTGCACTCAGCTCTACAAGTTCTCAACACACAGTATGCACAAAGCCTTTACAATCACATAGATCAACTACTTACATTGCTTGCACTTAGCATCATATATCCTTAGCACCCCCTACTTACATTTCCTATCTTTCTATTTATACATTACAAAAGGGGCCAAGGCATGGGTAAACCCATGGGCAGACATCCCATACCCGTTACATAAAACCCTAAACCAAAAATATCCGCAAAAGGTGGTGATATCCTACGATCTCCGCTTCGCCTTGCGCTCCGCCTTCAACCAGCCTGTCGAAGTCCCAAAAATGGTCAAACATGACCAAGTTCCTCCAAAACTTGGTCAAGGGCCAACACACAACAACAATAAGATTTCCAAAATCTTCAAAAAGATGTGGGTACTCTACCCGCATAGCATCTTCATGCTCCCATGTTGCATTCTCAAGACCGTACCAGGTCCACTGAACCTTTAGAAGATTTATGACTCGATTCTGAAGTTGATTTCTCTTCCGGTCCAGTATGCACACATGATGTACTTGCAAAGAGTCTTCTTGCTCCACCTAAATCACATTCCAATCAATCACATGATTATCATTAGATATATAGTTCTTGAGAAATTATACATGAAATACAATGTGAATAGTCATGGATGCAGGCAATGCAAGCATATAAGCTACTAGTCCAATCCTTTCTAGAATTTCAAACGGTGCACAATATATGGCTGCCAACTTGGAATAGCTTCCTAGCTTCAGGGAACTTATGTTGGCTTTCACCTTTAGGAAAACATGATCACCCACTTTAAACTACCTGTGGGTTCTACCTTTGTCTACATAGATTTTGTTCATGTCTTGGGCAACCTTGAAATTCAACTTTATCTTTAACAATTGCTCTTCCATTTCCTTGAGAAACTCTGTCCCAACCACTGCCCTATCAGCTAGGTTGTCCCATATTAATGGGGTGTTTGACTTTCTTCCATAAAGTGCTTCAAACGGGATCATCTTCAGTGATGCTTGATACCCATTGTTGTAGGTAAATTATACCAAGTGTAGATAATATTCTCATTTAGATGGTTTGCCCATCACATACATTTTTAACATATCTTCTATCACTTGATTTATCTATATGTTTGTCCATTAGACTCAGGATGATAAGTTGTGTTGAAGTTCAGGTTCATTCTGAACCCCTTGAATAATCCTCTCCAAACATTTGAAGTAAACTTTGGGTCTCTGTCAGACACAATTGTCTTGGGTATGCCATGCAAGCGTGCTACTTCCCTCATATAAATATCAACAACATTAGTTTCCTTGTGAGTAGTCTTCAATGGAATAAAATGGGCGGCCTTCGTGAGATTATCTACCACCACCATGATGGAATCATGTTGTTTGTTTGTTATGGGTAATCCTATGATGAAATCCATTGTCACCACTTCCCACTTACACTCAATAATGGGTAATGGTTGCAGCAACCCAGCTGGGTGTCTATGCTCAGCTTTGGCCCTTTGACACTCCATACATCTGGCAATGTACTCTGCAATTTATTTCTTCATACTTGGCCAATGGTAATGGCTCTTGACTGTTGAAATTGTTTTATGATATATAGGGTACCCATCATAAGGCACATTATGCATTTATTTTAAAATCACACTCCTCAATTATGGAGAATTTGGTACATAAACTCTGTTTTTGTACAAGAGAATTCCATCAATTCCCAGTTCATAATCTTCATCTTTCTGTTGAATTTTACCTTGCTGCAATTTAGTTGCCAATTCCATGTACTGCAAATCAACTTTTGTAGCCTCAGAAATTTTGTCTTTAAGATTCATCTGATACATGCTAATGGTTGAAGCATGCATTTAATGCACTCTCCTGCTGAGTGCATCAACGACTTTGTTCTCCTTTCCTTTGATATGCTTGATATCAAAGTCATATTCATAGAGGAATTCTAACCATTTACTCTGCCTATCATTCAAAGTGGGCTGATCAAACAGGTACTTTAGACCATTATGGTATGTCCTCAACTCAAACCTATTTCGCATGAGGTAGTGCCTCCACTTCTTCAAAGCGTGAACTATGGTTGCCAACTCCAAATCATGAGTGGCATAGATCCTTTCATGTTGTTTCAATTTTCTCGACTCAAAACATATCACAAATCATTTATGACCAAGGAATCCTCCTAGTGCTTCTTTGCATGCCTCTATGCAAACCACGAAATCTTCATTCGGATATGTGATCTTCAGAATTGGAGCACTGGTTAACAACTGCTTCAATTGTTGGAAGCTCTTTTCACATTCTTCTGTCCATTGAAACTTCTTCCCCTTCCTTTGCAAGGAACTGATGGGGTGAGATATTCTCAAAAATCGTGCAATGAACCTTCTGTAGTAGCCAGCTAGACCCATGAAGGATCTGAATTTTGTAACATTTTTAGGTGTTGTCCACCCTTTAATGGCCTCAATATTTTCAGGGTCCACTACTATCCCTTCTTCAGATATGATATGCGCCAAATAGTGAATTATGTTTTGATAAAATGAGCACTTGCTCAATTTGGCATAAAGTTGATGCTCTCTTAGCACTTGAAAAACCATCCTAAAATGATGCTCATGATCTTATTCCGACTTGGAATATACAAGGATGTCATCCAAAAAGACTATGACAAAATTGTCTAAATATTCTCGGAAAATGCCATTCATTAGGCACATGAAAACATATGGCTCATTTGATAACTGAAATGGCACCACTGTGAATTCATAATGACCATAACTTGTCCTAAAGGCGGTCTTTTTGATGTCTTCCTCTTTAATCCTTACCTGATGGTATCCCGACCTTAGATATATCTTTGAAAATATCCTTGCATCCTTCAACTGATCGAAGATATCATCAATCCTTGGTAGAGGATACTTGTTCTTTATAGTCACTTTTTTCAACTGTCTGAAATTGATGCACAATCTCAATGTCCCATATTTCTTCTTCATGAATAAGACTGGGGCACCCCAAGGTGACACACTTGGGCATATATACCCCTTCTTCAGAATCTCTTCAAGCTGCATTTGCAGTTCCTTCAGTTTTGGTGTACTCATTCTGTAAGGATTTTTCGATACTCGAGTTGCTCCAGGCATTAAATTTATAGAGAAATCAATATCTCTCTTTGTAGGTAGTCCTGGTACCTCCTTGAACACATCTTCAAAATCTTCCAGGACTGCATGATCCTCCATATTTGGCACCTTATCCTTAGATGCTTCCTCCATATGGGTTGTAATTATTTGATATCCCTTCCTCTAACACTTCTTTAGTTGCATTGATGAGATTTCCCAGATAATAACTGCCCTGGGAATTCATTGGATTGCTCTCCGATTTCCTTCCTCATCCAAGCAAGTGAATGTTTTGTTATGACGGTCTAATATGTCATGGTGTTGGTCCAACCAATCCATACCAATTAGGAAATCATATGATCCCAAAGGCAAGATGTTCATATCTGCCTTGGTACTCAGTCCATTCATTCCCACTGGACATGATTTAACCAACTCAACAACCTTTCTCTTGGCTCCTGTAGCCAGTTGCACCAGCCAAGATTTCCCATTTTTGCTTCTTGGTAATTGAAATATTTCCACTACCTTAGGATCTATATAGCTATGACTAGCCCTTGAGTCAATTAAAATAGTAAAGACATGGTTATTGATCATACCTTCAACTTCAATCATGTGTGATTTAAACTCAGCTTGCTTGTTGTCCAAGGCTGCATAGATTCTTGGTACTCTTTTTCCCATGTCCTCCACTCTTTTTGCTTGCTGAACATTATGAACAAATCTCACCCTGTCATTTATGTGAGGGGAATATCTATACTTATGATCTTCTTTACAACCCCAACATTGCATAGGTGTCTGTCTTGGCCCTTGCTCACCTACTTCAACCATCCTGGGCTCTCTCAAAATTGGTTGTCCTTAAGGACTATTTCCGAAAAATGGTGGCTTGCTCCCCTTCTACCACTGCTCCCTCTTAAACTTCCTCTTGTCATCCCAATATTTTTGGAAAGTATGCTTTCCTTTTTGTTGATCATATAAACATTTTTCTCTCCTTATACTTTCTTCCAGAGTCTTGGGATCATCATAATGGATTTTATCACTGATGAAAGATGTCATCCCACTCATATATATCTGGATATTGACTACCTCATCCTTAATGAAAGGGACATACTTCAAAAGTTCTATAAATATCCTCTCATATTCATCTATAGTGATGCTGCTCAGTTTAAGTTCAAAGAACACTTTCATCTTCTTGTCATAGTATCTATTGCATAAGTACTTATTTTCAAAATGTTTCTTGAATTCCTTCCAAGTCAATTTTTTCTCCTTGAGGCGTTGTACTTGCACCAGTTGATCCCACCATATGGATGTCTTTCCTTTAAGTTGGTATATGGAAATTATCCCCTCTGTATGAGAGGAATATTTTCGCAATTGGAAGTATTTCCTCATTCCTAGCATCCATGTCTCAACATCTTCATCTTTTTGGTTCTCTCCATCAAAAGTAGGAGGTTTGATCTTATTCTTTTCTCCTTTCAACTCATCCACCCCAAACCTCCTATGTTTCCTGATAGGGAATGGACTTGAGATACTATGTGCTCTCTTATGGGAATGCTTTTCGAAGTGTTGGTGATGTCTGCTACCACTTATTCCTCTTCTTTCCTCATAAGGGGACCTGTGGTTCTCTGATTTTTTGGATTCAATCCCCTTATCCAACTTATTTTCAATTCTTTCCAGGCTCTGCATCAACTTCATATTGAATTCACCCTATTTCTCTCTGGCTCTCATAAGACTTGTGTTATCTTCCCAATGAATTTGGACATATTTCTGCAAAGTTTTAATGATTTTCATCATGCTCATGTCTTTATCTCTTTCTTCTCCATGCCCATTGGAGTTTGTTCCTTAAACTCCCAAAGGACATCCATTCCTCTAGCTTCATTCTCCAAACTGTAAGCGTCTTGTTCTTCCTCCATTTCTCTTCACTAGGTAACAATTCAGTTCAGTTTTGACAATTGGTAATGCTACAAAAATGTGTAGTCAACCAAATTTTTGTCAGGCTATTAGTCTTTAATAATTTTACAGAGTAACTTAAACAATATGATTTAATCAAAAGAATATTAGACTCTATTTTTGGTGGTTCTGTGTCGATCAAGAATCCCCATGATCTATCTTCGAGCCCTTCTCTGTTCTTACAATTCACTTTCATGCGCTAGCCCCTTTTTCTTCAGCCTCAACTTGCATGTCACCATGACTGTAACCAAAAGGCGCTTACTCTGTGCTTTGGAGTTTCGAGCTTCAAGTGTTTTCAACTCACTACAATGCCAATCTCTTGAACTCCGAACTCATGAAATTCACAACTAACGTGAGAGGAATCAACGGTCCCCGCTCTCTACCCAAATCAACGACCACAATTAGCTTCGGGACTCTGTGCTTCATGGTTTCCAAAGCCTTCAATGCCACAAACCTTCAGAGTGTCATATCTTCTGACACGCATCCATGAATGTCAATTATCATGATGAACTCCGATGCTTCGACCTTCGGGTGTTCTCAACCCACACGATCCCACTTTCCTCCGAAGTGACTATCCTCCGTAGTGCAGGATCTAGTGCCACACGTCCCCTACAACCATCAGGGGCCCCACTAACCATGCTCAAGAAGAGTGCCATGTGGTAGAATACTAGAAACGGACACATGGTCCAATATGACGGGTGGCACGTGTCACGTTCTAACTGACATTTCTATCTTCCGTAGGTTCTTTACTCACTGACACGTGGCACACATCCCATGTGTCCACATCATCCATGGTGACGTCTGCAGGCCACATTACTTCGAGACTTCGGGCTTCAGAATATTTTACACTTGCATTCCTCAAATATCTCGAACTCCAAACTTCCAAACTACTTTATCTTCTGGGGTCCATATGGTACAATTGTCAACAATTATGGTGGTGACACGTGGCCCCATGTGTCAAATTGCTTTTGGTCTAAAAATTTCATCAAAGTTCCATTCTGATTGACTCGTGGTATGACTAAGGAATTCCACATCACCCTGGATGACGTCATCATTGAACGTCACTTCGGGACTTCAGAAGAATTCAGCTTAGCACACCCCATTTCTCCCGGACGCTAAATTTCTGAACTAGCCAATCTGCTGACACATGTCTCTTTCAATGAACATTCTGGATTAACTCTAGACTTCGAGACTTTAGGATTCAGAAGGTTTTACCTTAAAATACTTTGTTTCTCCCGAACGTTGATCTCCAGAACTGTTGTGAGATCTACAGATCACAATCACTTGCACACAGATATTACGACTGAGATATATTTTTGACCATTGTGCCTTACCTCTTGCTCTTGGATTAATATAATGGTTATGTTATGTCTTCGACCGATCCGACGATCAAGCATTTATCCTTGGATTTGTGGTGTAGCTCCTCCCAGGAAATTCAGAACTTCAGGCTTCGAACCCTTCTTCTCTATCACACGTAAACTTCATCGAAGTCGCGAAGTCCAAAGGACTTAGGGGTTAACTTTCCTCCATCTTTTCTAAATCCGACGACTGTGAAGGGTATGCCTTCTCCCAAATAGATCCTACAACCCAAATTTAAACATCGCGTCCCAACACAACGGTTATTGTGGCTTATTTCTATGTTTCCATTCCATAAACCGTTATACCTCCTGAGCTTCATAACACGGCCATGGTATTCTCTTAGCACCCAGGGACGCTCTGAACTTCGAATTTTGTCCCTTTCAACAATAATTCACGCTGAAATATTTTTCTCGTTAACCATTAACATGGTCCATCTAGTCTCAGTGTTGAAACCATGGCTCTGATACCATTTTGTAACGTCCCCGACCCTCAAACCTCTGTCAGGTAACGCTACCTAAACATCTGTATCTTTGGTTTTCTACTCTAATACCATTTTGTGACGTTCTCGGCCTTAAACTAATAGGCCAGGCTATGCCACTGAATAAATTTTATGCTCTGATACCATATATATTTATATACATATCTATCTAATGCAACTTAAACATTTATAGCATTTTGTTCATACACCTATTCATGCAAAAACAACATTAAAACATACATGCAATATATACAGACAATTCTAATAACATTATAACTTGATTTCAAGATACACATCATACAAAGAACAAATATTTGGTACTTATCTTTTAATAGATGACCACCAACTTCATGCATACCTTCCATGAACCTCCCAGCCTTAGACCATGTTGCTCATCACGCTCAGTAGTGGGTCACCCCCGATATGGGACTAAACTCCATTGGGAAAGAGATTCCTAGGATTGGAAAGGACAACAGGAAATTCAGATAGATCAACAGGAAGGATTTTCTCCCAGGAGCCACTTACGCCCACATCCCACAGACCCTCATTCCCCACACGCCTGTCCCACCCCAGGAATGTACACATTCATTACCACAAGTCCATCAGTTGTCCACCTCCCTTCCAGGGCTTCCACAAGAGGTTGGACTAGAAGTCTCAAAGTACTATAGCTGCTACGGGACTCCCTCTAGGAGAACTCACTTCCTCAACACACTCTCTCACCTGGAGAGAATTGCTCACAGGCTTGACAACCTGCCTCTTCTATCCAACTCCTAAGTTCAACGAGTAACCTCCGCACCAAAAATTGGATATGGGCTCTGGTAATGACAGCAAGCCACACCAGTCCAGAGAAAACATGGGTAGCAACAACAAAGGCTAAGGCATGATATGGCTCAGACACTATGAAGTCGTGTTGTGCTTCACAGGAAAACAATTAGTTTCATAACACGGGTGTGTGGGTTTCAGAAGTTGCAGAGATCAATGATGGAGGCAATGGATAGCTATGTCAATTCTCTTCCTGTCTCAGTATGTGCGTCAATGGGGATTATGGTTGACTTCCAGAGTGGAGACCATCACGAGAATGGTGAGGGAACCCCCAACGAGCTGACTTTCCCACCTAAAAATTGCATGCACCTAGGTTGACACATGTCTTCCTGAAGCTGCACAAGCTCCACTTAATGCTCGTTCCCTTTCCCCGGGAACTTATGAAAACATATCTTATGTCAAAACTTAACCTCCAAAAACTAATAATATAATATTATTCCATTAGAGGTAATCCCTCTAGCTTAGCCTCTATTCCTAGACACTTATCCCCTTCCCTTTCCATACTAGTGGAGCTTAGTCCCCCATAACTCTTTCTTCGTGATCGGTCTAAACGTAGTGATGTAATTTTATTAATGATGTGAGTATTTACAGGTACAAAATCAAGCTCATTAGCCTTAGCATCTAGGCTCTCCAGCCTAATAAACACCTAAGTCTTCCAGCTTTTAAACACTTGTCTCACCAGCTAGTAAACATAATTAAAATTCAATAGGGGCTCGTCCTTGGTGTGTTACAGAGAGAGATATAGAGGGAGAGAGTGTTAGAGGGGGTATATACATATATATATATATATAGAGAGAGAGAGAGGAGAGAGGTAGAGGGGAGGGATGGGTAGAGTTGAAGAGAGAAAGAGAGGGAGAAGGGTTGTATAGAAAGTGGGAAATAATTAGAGAGTGAGAGGGAAAGAGA
>SNQJ01S0103499.1:0-30447 GCA_010110895.2 Picea sitchensis
AAAGACTGCTCTTCCTTACTAGGAATTAAGGCAATATATCGAGGAGAGCAAGGAGCCTCAAGTTCGTTGCATGCAATGGCACTACAAAAACCATGGCAACCCAAACCTTCAGGTATGGCTCAAAACTTTTCATCTCAATTCCCTTATTCTCATAATCATATGTGGAACACTTATATGCCATGGAAACCTTGGCCACCTCATCCTAGTACAATCCAGAATTAGTAGCAAGGTTGGTGTGGTCAATCCTATCTTAAACCACCACCATATACTTACCCCCCACATGCTTCCCAACAAGTCAATAAACCACAACAACTTTCATTACCATCTCCTCAAAACCCTCCATGGCCAACCCAAATTCATGCCCACCCTATCCCAAATCCTAATAATATAATAAGATAGTTCAGGCCATCTAGGGAATTTATATGCAAACATTTCCCACATATTATATCACGCTTTTATCATTACAAGAAATTCACCTAAGTTTTGGGAAGGTTCTTAACCCAAAATCCTCAATGATTGTCCAAGAAAATGAAGAATCTCCCATCCAGTTTGAAATTTTTACAGGCACCATCACCATCTCAATGTTAGAGTCAGTCTCAAGTTCAAACAACCCCACAAATTGGTTCTTAGAAGGAACAATTATTACAGCCCGATCAACCTCCTTTTATAGAGAGGTTGGCACTGGAAAAATCAATTATACCTTTCAAGTTCAATTTGGTGTCACAACTGAAAAATATTTGTATTAAGATACTCCTACTGCAAGAAATAAAGGACATACTCATTTATACTAAAACAATGAGAGAATTAAGAATTAAAAATCCAGGTGGACGAAAAAAGGACACCCTAACCATCCAAGTTGTAGGGAAATTGTCGATCCTCGTGTCCACTGAAGTCACTGGAGAAAAATATGTGGACCCTGGGAATCCTGTAATCACAGTTCTTATAAATAAGACTCCCATTGCAAAAACCCTAATTGACTTGGGTGCAACCATAAATGTAATGGCATTAGAAACGTTGGTTCAATTGGGACTTCACAATATTCTCCCTACACCCATTGTGTTTGAATTGGTTGATCGATCTAAACTTAAGCCAGAGGATATTTTAGAGGATGTAGTTGTCTCACTAGACTCATGGGAGTACCCAACAAATTTCTATGACATACAACCAAAATCCAATCTGGGTGGGCACTCCTTAATTCTCGGGAGATCATGGCTAGTCGTAGCTAATGCTTTCATCAGTTGTAGATCTGGGAATATGAAAATTACAAATGGCACTAAGACTAGATAAATTACCCTATACCCCCCTGCTAGAACACAAACTGAACTTGAATTCATACAATGGCTTAATGAAGACAACAATGATGAATTTGTTCAACCTGTTTTGACTATTGTACAAGCCATGAGCTTTAAGGAAAATACTAACAAGAATATGATTAATCATCACATTACTAATTCATATCTCCCATGATATTTTGGGGGCCAACCATTATCTCACATTCAATTCTCCATTGATTGTCTTTTTGAACAAAAATTTCAAGAGAATTGTTGAAGAGGAACGATCCTCTGCCTTTTCATTAGTATTCCCTATACATTCAATTTTTGAATCTGATTATAAGACCATTAAAATTTTTTTTCTGAAAAAACATTAAACATAAATTTTTCCTTAGACTATACATAGGAAGGAAAATTAATCCAAGTTTTAAGAAACTTTTCAAATACTTTTGCATGGGAATATACCTATATGAATGTCATTCACCCAGACATGTGCATCCATCACATCTATATTTAGAAAGATGGCACTCATGTTAGATGGCCACAGAGAAGAATGAATCCATCCTTGAGGGAAATAGTGAAGGTTAAACTACATAAACTCTTGAATGTTATTTTCATTTATCCCATCTCAGACAGCCAACGGGTGTCACCATTAGTGATCCTTCCTAAAAACCAGGAAATGACAGGTATGCATAGACTATAGAAAGTTAAACAAGGCCACCCTAAAATATCATTTCTGTAATATTCTGGCTAATGTTTGTTTTGTGTTTTTTCTCTAGTTATAGATCTTAAGAATTAAAACAACAATTGCATGTAACACTTATACAACAATCTTATAAAATTCTGAACTCTTCACAAGATTCTCATGAAGTACCCATATAAAGCTCAAACATTTAACATTTTATTCCATACTAATGGCTGCCATACATAGTAAAATACTCAAAAAACATACATCAATGATTAAGAACCTGGTTTTTATCTGTTGTAGATGATTCTCCAAATAGAATGAGCAATAGATGGCTAGAATATCAATCTTGTAGAGGCAACTCCTTTGATGAATCAGATCTGAGCAATATCTAAACTGATGATTGTTGTAGTGACCAAAAACAGAGCCCACGACTTGTATCAACAAGAATAATTGGTATTGTGCAGCAATGATTCAACAAACAAGAAAGAATAAATCCATTCCATAGTTTATTCCCTATCCTTCAAGATCAAACTCGGTCACCAAAGAGGATGCATACACCCAACAAGAAGACAACATTGTCTCATCAATGCTCATGGACCAACAATGAGTTTGTTGCAACTCAATAACACCTACTCAGCCTCATCATTTCAATATGGATCAACAACTAAGCAATGGTTCAGTCAAGGTTTGCATCCCATCTGATCATGAACTCATCTCCTCTATTGAAGTAAAGCGCCTAAACATTGTAAAGCAATTGATGACAGTGTTGTAGATGAAAGTGCCCCTATTCTTCCACTCCCAAATGACACCAATGACCCAATCAGCAAGCAAATTGTTTCTCTCTTTACTAGAACAATATCCAATAGATAATACACTCCATAAATGATAAAATCAACCCTCTCCTTGGTCTATATCAGTCCCACACAATTTTTATCACTCTCAATGAAAGAATGCAACTCCCAATCAGATTGACTTTGTCACCTTTCATAGAACTCGACCTAGTTGTTCAAACTCGTCCCACCATGTGAAGAAATAAGCCATCTATGGAAGAAATCTCCCAACACTGAGGGATTTCACCCAACATTCTATTGGGCCATCCCATCTCAACCAAAATGCAGCACCATATATTTATAACTATTCAGAACTAAGGAATTCGACCAACATTCTAAGCGACCAGCTCTAACATCTCAAATCAACCCTTATGATTATTAAATCACCCTCATATTCCCCATGAACAACAACCAGACTTGGATCGATTCCCTGGATAAAACTCAGCTGGAGGAAAATCAATTTGACTCACAATGAATACTTGGCCAGCAAGTAAACCACCGCTCAAAGAAGAATCTCGAACAATACTATTGCAATCTACCTCTATGAAGCACCGTCAATATACCTGGGTGATCTACTCGGAGAATTAGCTAGGATAGATAGATTTCTCTATCAAAGCCAATGTTTGTCGAGGGTTTTCGCCTCAACGCCAGAAAAAAGCCACGAGAGATTTAATTTTCAATCGGAGAGATTTAATGAATGAATGAGGAGAATTCCTCTTTTCTCCCCTCTTATATTTTCCATTTGAGAAATTAATTAATGAACCGCTTTTGTTTATTTCACTTTATTTAATAAAGTGACTTCTCCCTTTTCCTTTGCTTTTTTTTGAATTTTATTTAATATTCTTTTTTATCATTTTGACTTAAGACATTAATTAACTCCCTTTCGAATGCTCGAATCAACTTACTGGAATTGAATAGGTTAGTGGGTTGATTTTTGTTGCTTTTTTGGTGTTAAGCATGAGGGGACATTACAATTTCCCCCTACCTTTTATTGACCAGGTTCTGGACACACTAGCTGAAAAGAAATACTTTTCTTTTCTAGACAGATTCAATAGATACAACCAGATCTGAATTGCTCTAGAAGACCAGGACAAGACAACTTTTACATTCCCTTGGGGGACATACACCTAGAAGGTATTGTCCTTTGGTTTATGCAATGCACCATCCCCATTTCAATGAGCGATACTTGGTATTTTTTATAATTTGTTACATGATTGTATGGAAATACATATGGATCACTTTACCATGACAGGTGATTCTTTTTATGAAGCTTTAATTAATCTTGAAAAACTTTTGAAAATATGTAGAGAGACGAATCTTGCACTAAGCAATGAGAAATGTTTTATGATAATGACTGGAGGGATTGTATTAGGTCACCATGTGTTTGTTGCAGGAATAAAGGTAGATCTAGCCAAGATAGAAGTAACTGTCAAATTGTTACCTCCAACCAATCAAAAGGAAGTCTAAATCTTCCTAGGCCATGCAAACAATTACAGATGATTTGTAGAAAATTTTATGAAAATAGCCCTGGACCTATTCAAATTGCTTGAAAATGATATTGAATTCTATTGGAATGATGAATATCAACATGTCTTTGATATACTCAAGGAAAAGCTCTCCTCAACTCCAATATTGAGAGGACCAAATTGGAGCCTCCCATTCCACATCTCAACCAATGCATCATATTCAGCTATAGAAGTTGTATTGGGTCAAAAGGAATATTGTTTAACTTATGCTATTTATTTTATAAGCAAGAACCTAGCTCTAGCTGAATTAAATTACACTGTGACTAAAAAATAGTTCCTTTCGTAGTTTATGCAATTAGTAAATTTAGGCATTAGATCACGGGGTATGAAGTCTATTCATACTAACCACTTTTCTGTTAGGTACTTGATGAACAAACCCATTACGAATGGAAGGATCACCAAATGGTTGCTACTTCTACAAGAATTCAACATCACCATCGTGGACATGTCGGGTAAGGAAAACCAGGTAGAAGACTTCCTCTCTAGGCTTGATAACAAAGGTGAGAATAATCTTGTTGATGACTATTTCCTGGATGAATATATTTTTTCTATATCTTATAATTCACTATGGTTTGCAGACATAGAAAATTATCTTGCTACAGGAAATTTTCCACCTCACTTCTCACCCAAGGAAAAGAAAAGGATTGTTAAAATAAGTGGCCCATACTCTTGGATGAAGGGAGATATCTTTTACACTTGTCCTGATATGATTATTCACATATGTGTGAGAGATGATGAGATGTTCGACATCCTAAAAGTATGTCACGATGAACCTTGTGGGGGGCACTTTGTAGATAGAAGAAAAACCTACAAGATCCTCCATTTGGGCTATTGTTGGCCTACTCTCTTTCGATCTGTCAAGAAGCATATCCGGGGATGTAATAGTTTCCAAAGGATGGGTCACCCAGTTCAAATAGATGAGATGCCATTTCAATCACAAGTTTTTATAGGACCCTTTGAAAAATGGTCCTTGTACTTTGTAGGACCAATCAACCCCCTACCAACAAGTAAAATTACATTCTAGTTTGCACCAACTATGTTACAAAGTGGGTGGAAGAAAAGGCTTTATTGAAAGCAAGATAAAAGAACAATATTGGATTTCTTGTTTGAAGACATTATTACTTATTTCGAGGTACCTAGAGAAATTTTTAGTAACCAAGGAACTCCATTTACATCTAAGTTGGTACAGGCAATTACTCAAAAGTATCTCATTAATCACATGAAATCTTCTCCATATCACCCACAAGCTAATGGGCAGGTGGAGTCAACAAAAAATATTTTCGAGGGAATTTTGACAAAGATAGTACAATTACACAAGAATGATTGGTCAGAAAGACTTCCAAAAGCCTTATGGGCTTATAGGACAATATGGAGGAGTACTACTGGTTTTTCCCCATATGAGCTAGTGTATGAGAAGCAAAATTGGGTGTGGAGTTGACCGAGGCACAAAAGGAAAGAATTGTTCAACTCAATGAGTTAAACGAGATGCATCAGGAATATTTATAACATATTGATCTCATTTAGTAGCAGAGGGTAAAGTGGCATGACAAATTTATTAAGAAGAAACAGTTCAAGGTAGGTGACTGGGCACTTTTGTTCAACTCCAAATTTAAGGACTTCAAAGGGAAGTTTAATACCCGTTGGCTTGGACCCTATGAGATTGAAGTTGTCTTCAACAATGGATCTGTTAAGATTCAAACCATAGATGATGAGAAGATATCCTTCTTGGTTAATGGGCTTAGGCTCAAGTTATATCAAAAGCCCAAATCTAAAGGGGAGTTTGTGAAGGATATTATGGAGCAAGATAAAATGTAGATGGTAGGCGAGGGGATTCCCCCACATGCTTCATCTTCTTAGTTTTCTTCTATTTTCAATAAATCAAAAAATGAAAATAATAAAAATTAAAGGGAAAATAATGCTTAGTTGCAAAAACTAGAATTTTGTCGCAACTTGGTTGGAACCTTACTTGAAAACCAGGCTCGTGATTGGTGAAGTTCCCAAACAAAATTGTATCTTATGATGGTTTATTTTTCCAAATTCTTAAATCATTTTATGGTTCTCGCATTGGATGATGGGGGATTCATTAGGGCCCTCTTTCCATAAATCTTGTTCCATCAACTCTGACTCTTTATCTGGGTTCTAAGATAAGAGATTGTAACAATGCCTTGGAATTTGTATGCCCTACTAACAAGTTTTCTCACTGACATAAATGGGGATGCATCAATGCTTCTTGACTGTCATATCCTGAAAGTTACTTGATTTCAACACATCCATTTGTGCTTGATAGGATGCATTGATGTACCTTGATGCTCATTGGAATTATTGGTGAGCAACATTGCATTGGTTAATGGAATCCATTAATGACTAGTAATCCAATGATTCCCCTCCAAGTTTGACTTCAAGAAATGTATTCCCATGGAAGGGAATGTACAGAAAGAGGGTAAGGATGAAGATTTGTAGCAGTTCAACCACAACAAGCATGGAGCATTCAATTTTCAATTCCTATAGCAATTGTTCCTATTCTTGTTCTTGTTTATGTTCATGTTCTAGTAGCATTTTCATTTCCGGGATTATGTTTATACAATGCTTCTGGTTCTCACATATGTTGTGCCATTTTTTTGGTAATTAACGAAGAACAAAGGATCTCCATTTGAGCATAGGAACAATATGAAGTCATCGGTACAGGTAGATTGATATTGGAATTATAAGCAGATCCACATTTTCCTGTAGAAATCCATGATACAAAGCCTACTTTGAAAATTCCAGTCCAGAACAAAATCCTTGAACCAAACATCATCATTCAAAACTTTCACAAGAGGTATGGTTCAACAAAGAAGTAAGTTAATTCCAGGTAATTGAAGCTTGGGTAATGTATTAAAATTTATTTTGTTCATTGAATTTAGGAAATACGATGCTATGGAAAACCCTCTGAATTCAAATGCACTAAATTATGGTCCTATCGCCCCTGATCTGTTGCACATCCACCGAATTGACCACCTTTCAATTACCTCAATTTAGAATTGTTGAATAATCCTCCATCGCCATCCACGTGAATCGTCATCATTTCCAAACCTATTGCTTTGATAATTACCTTATGTAACCTATTAAATTGGATCATGACCATTTAATTGTCATGATCACGATTAACCATCGATTCTCATTAAACTTCATTTACATGTTATATTGTAAATTCCCTCCTCTTCGTAGACTGATTTGAATACCATCATTCAAAAAATTCATCTCATTGTCATGAGAAACGATGAGGACCGTACTCAAAGTTGAACCCGATGGGGATGAGCTATTGGAAGCATACTGATCCAGATTTAGGAGTGGAACGAACTGATTAACAGACTGAATACAATAAACATAGAGATATGAAGAATAACACAAATATCTAGTCAACAATATCTTCTATTGAATAATGAAATAGGTTGAAACTATAAAACTGTAGAACTGAAACACTTGCTCGAATGGTGGTAGTTATCTCTAAGAAGAGATGTGGCTGCTACATGCATCTGTCTGAGCAGAATGATTAAAATGAGGCTTCAGAGGCCTTTTTGATATTACTCATGAATGCCAAAAGCCTAGACATCCAAAAACCTAACCCTAGAAGGTAAAATGCCAAAAGTCATGTAGGTCCCTATGGGTAAGTTGGTACCTCAACTTTCAAGGGCCGTAACTTTTGCATACGACCTTCGTTTTAGGCACGTGATAGCCCGTTGGAAAGGTATTTCAGAGAAATGCACATTCCACTATCAAACTTTGACTCTGTCTACAGTTTGAATGTGGCGATCCAAAAAAACAATTTTATGGGCCCCAAAACAACCCAAGAAGTACAACAAGATGTCCTAACATGAAAACATACAAAATAATCCAGTTGGATTAGGCGAGAGGACACCAGTATCCACCTAGAGGATGTGTATGGCTTTAGACAAACCCAAAAGTGTAGAACCCACAATTACAAATAAGTACAGAAGAACATGTTTAACAAAAATGGACAAGAGGATCCAGTTGGAACAGGTGGGTGACCACCAGTATCCACCTCGATCAATCCTTCCCCCTTAGGAAGCAATGGTATCCATTGTGTTGAGTTCCCCCATCAGGTGAGGAAACTTTTGTTGGATTTGGCCTCGGGTGAGCCACTTGCCTTGCTGTAGGAGTTTCCCTACCTTGACAACCCAATAAACTTGGATCCTCTGCTGGCGAGTGCCCTTGACCTGTTTGTCCACTATATGATTAGTGGATGCTTGTTCCATGCAGTCAGGGTTGAGCTCTGTGGGTGTCAGTTGTTCTGCGATCTCTGAGGTGTCCAATAATGGTGGAAAATATGGTCGAAGGAGGTCCACATTGAACAATGGGTGCAAGCCAAGGAAGGGTGGAGTGTTGAGCTCAAAAGCATTGCTACCCATGGTTTTGGTGATAGTGTAAGACCCATAGTGAAGTGGGCAGAGCTTTCGATGGGGCCCTGTGAGATGCTCCTTCTGCAAATGTAACTAGACATTGTCACCAACCTAAAACTAGTGTGGTACCCTGTGTTGATCATGGCACTGCTTGTACTTAGTATTGGATTTCTGCAAAATCTCCTAGACCTGTTGGTGGATGTGTTGAATCTACCCAATGAATCTGGTGACTTTGTCATTCCTGGCTGATCATGGGAATATTTTGTCTATGTGGTGGAAAGAGGAAGTGCAACATCAATTGGTCCCAAAGGTTGGAATCCCATCCCCACCTGAAAAGGGATATGGTCGGTGGAGCTATGGAGATCCATGTTGTAACTATGTTGAACATAGGGGAGACTCTCATCCCATGTACGTGGATGCTTTGAGTTGTACATGCACAGGATGTGCACAATCATTTAATTGATGACCTTTGTTTGGTCATTTGTTTGGGGGTGGAAAGCAATGGATTTTGTGAGCTTGGTGTCCAACAGTGACTAGAGACTCGACTAAATGTGTTGAGGAACTTGTTGTCCTGGTCAGACATGATGGTCTTTGGTATCCCAAAGTGTACCTAAACTCATTCAAAGAAGAGCTTGGCAGTATATGTTGTTTTGATATTCTTCTTGCGGGTTGTGAGGATGGTCATCTTCGAAAACTGATCAACGACCACAAATACACAGTCATTTCCTTGCCTGGTGGACGAAAGGCCAGACATGTAATCCATTGAGATGGATTCCCAATGCTTGTTGCGAGTAGGAAGAGGGGTGTATAAGCCTTGCTTCTTGATGGCTGACTTGGAAATGGCACATGCAATGCAAGATATGATATACTTTTTGACGTCCTATCGAAGTTTTGGCCAATAAAAATGTTTCTGAAGAATGACCACAGTTTTCACCATACCAAAATGCCCTGCCATCCGACTGTAGTGGGCTTCCAAAATCATCTTTGCATGCTCACTTGTAGGAACACAGAGATGGCCCAGGTGACATAATAGTCCATCCTGAATGTGAAAATAGATGACAGTCACACCTGTACCCAAGAGTTGATAGGTGGTGGCAAAGTCTAGATCTTGTTAATAAAGTCGGGGCCACTCAAATGCTTCATGTCCATAGGATTGGAGCACAGTGGTGAGTGCAGCCACAGGCGGTCGACTGAGGCAGTCAACGACACGATTTGAGATACCTGTCTTATACTTGATGTTGAGATGGAACTGTTGCAAGTAGGTGGACCACTTTTGATGGTGGTCATTCTGCAATTTCCCTTGTGTTTATATGAACTGCAGAGGCTTGTTATCAGTGTGTATAATCATCTCCTTTCCCAGAATGTAATGTTTCCATTGACTATAGGCTTGTACAATGGAATACATTTCCTTGTCATAGGTGGGGTATTTTCGAACAGTATCTGAGAGTGTATCACTATGGTATGCCACCGAATGACCATGTTGAGTGAGAATTCCATGCACAACATAGTCAGATGCATCAGTCTCAATCTTGAATGGTTGTTGCAAATCATGCAAGGAGAGTACTAGAGATGAGAACAAGCGATGCTTCAGATCATCGAATGCTCGTTGATGTTCCTTCCCCCACACAAACTTGGCCCTGCCACCGCCCTTGGTCACCTGGCCGAGGACCCATGCAATATGGGAGAATCCCAACACAAATCGTCGGTAGAATTTGGTTAGTCCCAAGAAGCTCTAAAGCTCGATTAGTGTGGTCGGGGTTGGCCATTCAGAGATGACTTGGATCTTAGTTGGATCAACATGTACCCCATGCTCATCAACAATGTAGCCCAAGTATTGGACCATGTTCATGCCAAAAGAGAATTTTTCCAAGTTGGCATATAGCTTGTGTTGTCACAGAGTGCTCAAAACCTGTTGAATATGTCGCATGTGCTCCTCCCATGTTTTGTTGAAGATGAGGATGTCATCCAAATATACCACCACAAAGGAGTTGGTGAAGGGTCTCAATACATCATCCATCAACCTCATGAAAGTGGTTGGTGCATTTGTTAAGCCAAAGGGCATGACTAGCCATTCAAAGAGACCTTCTTTAGACTTGAAGGTTTTATTCCATACATCAATTGGTTCGATGGGAACAGGGTGGTAGCCAAACTTTAGGTCAATCTTGCTGAAGAAATTTTTCCCCTTGAGTTGGTCAAGAAGGTCATCAATCCTGGGAATAGGGTAGTGGTTCCTAACTGTGATTTTGTTTAAGGATCTATAGTCAATGTAGAGTTGCCAAGTCCCATCCTTCTTCTGCACCAGTACAATCGGACTTCCGCAAGGGGAGGAGTTCGGTCTAATGTGCCCCTTTTGAAGAATCTCTTGGATATGACGCTTAATTTCATTATTTTCCATGAGTGAGGGACGATAGACTGGTCCATTAGGTAGAGGTGCGTCGGGGGTCAGATCAATTGGATGCTTGACCTGGGAGTTATCAGTACCCTTGTAGGTGAGAAGAAGATGTCTATGTATTCTTTCACGATCCCGTCCACTTTCTTCTATTGCAAAGAGAGGATATGTGTAGAGACCACGGATGTTATGACGACCTTCTTCTTACTGTGAGTACGGATAAAAAAGAAGATGAACTTCCCAGTCTGTGAAATGACCTAACTGCATTGGTTAGCATAGATTAAAGAAATAGCAGTAGGTGGCGCTACCTCTAGTATCTTGTACAATTGCCTACCCAAAGTAATAATAACATTGGGGGGTCTAGACTCATACACAACATGACACTTCCACAAATATGGTTGTCCTAAAATAACATCACAAACTTCATGGGGATAAATATCACACAGTACCTCATCTTTCAAAAGCTTGATGTCATAGGGCAGACAACACTGTTGGCTGACACGAAGATCTCTTCCTTGGAAAATCCAATCAATGGTGAAGGGTTGTGGGTGTGGTGTCATTGGTAGGTATATCTTCTTAACAAACTATGCTAAAATCATGTTCTTCTGGCTACCGCTATCGACAATGAAATGAAGCAAAGCCCCCTTTACCCACATCTGTGAGTGAAAGAGGCGTTCCCCTTCCTCTGGTTGTTATGGTTCTCTTGGTCAGAATTTGGTGGTAGCGACAGTGGAACTAGGTTCAGAATAGATAATCCGCTTCTCTCCTTCAGGATTTGATTCGAAATCGGAATCGGCCTTTGACTCGGAAGCCTTCAGTTCAGTTAGGCGTGACTTCTTGGAGCGACATTCTTTGATGTTGTGCCAAGGGATTTTAGCGTACTCACACCATTTCCCTGTGTCCTTCTTCGTCTTATAATTTCCCTTTTTGTGTTGTAGCTTGGACTGGTTGTCCTGAGGGCGTACATCTCAACTTGGTCCCTTGATGTGTGGGTTGGGGTCGCCTTTGCCCTGCTTCAGCTGTGAGGGGTTTGCAGATCCCAACTCTCTCCTTTTTTGCTTAAATTTTTGCTCGATCTTGATAGCATATCTATAAGTCATACCCAATGAGGTGATGTCCAAAAACTCCATTTCCGTTTGAATGTATCTGTGCAAACAACCACAGTATTTGAGCACGAGATGACGCTTAGAGTCTTTGATACCTAATATGGTCCCTTTCTTGACGTAGGGTGGTCCATATGGTGTACTGGTCCTCGTAGCTTCCAACAGGGTAGTATTGTTCTTTAATGGAATCTCGAAAGGAATCCCATGTAAGGGCCACCACAAACATTGCGGATTCATCTACAACCCTTTTCTCAGAGTAAGTATCCCACCAGTTTTTAACATGGGGAACGGCCTTGAGGAGTGCAAAAGTGATATTTTCCCTATCAAAAAAATTGTGGACCGAAAAATACCCTTCGAGCAGATTCAACCATTTATCTACAGCATCCGCATCTATTAGTCCTTTAAATAATGGAATATCAAAATTTACTTGTACCTTGAAGGGGGTTGCATGGCCGCTTGATGAAGATGCTTCTCCTGTGGGCAATCATTGAAGGATCTGCACGAATTTGTCCATCATTTTGTTCCTTTGTCGCATGAGGGCTTCCTCAAGCAACATCTTAATGAATTCTCCTGCTCTATCATCTTTCTTTTCATCCCCCATGGGTTTTTTTTGGGCTCGGTGCGACCTATCTTGAAATGGATTGATTGGTTCAAGTCCCAACTTCTTGTACCTAGATCTTGTTGAGGACATGCACGAGGAAAAATAAATAAAGAGCAGACGAATTTGATACCACTTATCTGAATTTAGGAGCGGAACGAACTAATTAACAGACTGAATACAATAAACACAGAGATATGAAGAATAACACAAATATCCAATGAACAATATCTTTTATTGAATAATGAAATAGGTTGAAACTGTAAAATTGCAGAACTGAAACACTTGCTTGAATGGTGGTAGCTATATTTGAGAAGAGACGTGGCTGCTATGCACATCCGTATTAGAAAAATGATTACAATAAGGCTCCAGAGGCCTTTTTTATATTACTCATGAATTCCAAAACCTTATACATCCAAAAACCTAACCCTAGAAGATGAAACGCTAAAAGTCATGTGGGCCCCTATGGGTAAGTTAGTACCTCAACTTCCCGAGGTCGTAACTTTTGCATACGACCTTCATTTTAGGCATATGATAGCCCGTTGGAAAGGTATTTCAGAGAGCTACACATTTTTTTGTCAAAATTTGACTTTGTCTACAGTTTGACCATGGAGAGACAAAACAAAAAAAAAATGTTTAGGGCCCCAAAATGGCCCTGGAAGTACAACAATATGTGTTGACATGAAAAAATACAAAATAATCCAGTTGGATTAGACGAGAGGCCATTGGCATACAACTGGAGGATGTGTAGGGCTTCAGACAACCCCAGAAGTGTAGAACCCACAATTACAAAGAAGTACAGAAGAACGTGTTGAACAAAAATGGACAAGAGGAGCCGGTTGGAATAGGTGGGTGGCCACCAATATCCACCTGGATCACATACCCAAAATGAAGAAGGAAGATAGAGAAAGACGATTATTTTCCCTTCTTTCTGAAATACAGTGGGCACAATGCAGAAGTTACCTGGGTGTTTGCATTAGGATTCAATGGAAACAGGGAAATTATCAGGGATTTGGAGGTCGTAGTATCAAAAGACTCCATTGTGTGGGAAACAGAGCTCCCGCAGGACATAGAGCACTGGTTCAAGAGAAAGTAAGTTGAAAAATCAAGTTGGGATTCGTTCATGAAGTCAACAAGCATGAAGTCAGAATGATCTAAGGGGATGTCTCCCTGTCTGTTAAAAAGAATATATCAAAAACTTTTGATCCTGTTACAAAAATACATTATGTGTGAAGGTCGTTGTAGCCCTACCTTCCTTTACCATGTTAGAATCATATTACACTTTGAATGGAAAAAGATCAACTTTCCCTACTTTTTGTCGAGTTCATTGACAAATATGGCGACAACCACATAGAATAAAGTCTACAGTGAGACGATGGAGTGAAACCTACATCATCACGACCTTGCAAAATTGTTGGTTTTGGATGAGTTGAGGAAGAAAAATGACACTTGGGAAGATTTCCTAGCCCAAAATCAGTATGGGGAACCTCAAGAGGAAGAAAAGGAACTTGAACCTGAAGAAGCAAGGGCAGAATGTGAAGAGGTCGAAGAGAAGTCTACAAAGGACAAAGAGGAGCCTGAAGAGTTCAAGGGACCTAAAGAGGAACCAGCGAAAACAGAAAAGGAGTCAGGTACAAAAGAAGAGTATGAGGACATCCCTGAGTTCGACGAATTGGATGAAGACGTGTAGGTTATCACGAGACGTGTAAGGTCCCTGTTTTGATGTATTTGGTACAGTCTACAGGATCTTGTTTTGACTATTTACCCTGCCATCTACCCTTCTTATTACCTCATAATGACATATATTTTTCCATTTTGTCTTCAAAGTGCATTTTTTACTCAAAGGTAATTATTTTAGCCTAAGTATTGCAGTTTCATTGTTTAATGAATAAAATATGTTTAATTTCTCAAATATGATGAGGTTATTGGAATGTTCATGTAGCATGTTGAAAAGGTCATGTAACTACCTCGATGGTTAGGATACTCGCCAAATTTCCAGTTGATTCGAAGATGTGGGTTTTGTGGAGAAATGTGTACACATGTACACCTAAATTTTTAAATCAACCAAAACTCCAGCAACAAGAACGTTATTCCTGGTCATCTCTTCAACCAACTCTTGTAGCGCACAAGTATAGTGCAATTTCGTTCCTTTGGTCATGAAATCGTAATGAGATGATCAATTATGTAATCATGTTTGTTTGTTTATTTGTCTGAAGCTGATATTGTAATATACTGGCTATCTTTAGTAGATTGTGTACATGATTGGATGTCTAAGAATTATTAGTTCTGATTTAAATATGATTGTCTAAATATCAAAGGAATTTGGGCCTAAAGACATGGATTTATAACAGTGATAAGAAGGAAGCAAGACCAAACTTTGTTTAATACATGTACTCTGTTTTATTCTGAAATAAGAAAACCTTATGTGTATTTATCTTCTGAATCTGTGAGTTGGTAGTTGTGTAGTGGGCATACATTTTAGGGAAGGCAGGGCCCCCTTCATCTCATAAGTAGCGCCCTAGTTAGTTTATTTTTGCATTAGAATTAAGTTTGATTTCATTCCTAGTATAATTTTAGAGTTTGATTCTTGTAGTAAGTGTGACATAATTTTGTAGTAATGTTAATTAATTGATGTTACAATTTTATTCATGTTGTGTGGTTTAAATAATGCTTGTTGGAACAAAAATTTCATACTTGTTTTCCTGTAATTTTGAATGGTGATCCTATGAACAGAGAACTGTCAGAGTTGTATTTTGTGCAATCAATGGTCACCAATTCTTCATTGGTTGACAACTACTCATGATAGACATCTTGTTTGCATGTATTAGTTTTTAAATTCTTTTTTTATGTTTTTAATTGAAGGTTGTCAATCTAATTGACAGAGTGGATCCAACGGAGTATTGTTGAATATAAAAATCTATATTCAACCTACAATTCTACCTTAGAATATCCACTGTAAGATGAGTAATTAGTTCTGAGAGTTTGCTTCATAGTTTATTAAGAATGGTGTGCCTTTGAGGTTCGTTCTACATATATTGTGTCTGACACTTCATAAATTTACAAACCCAGATTGATAACTAATGTACCAAATTACTACCATATAATTCACCTGACATAAGGCCACTCGGATACTTGTCTTATTTAGTTAATTTATGTATTTCATATTCCATTAGATGTATGTTTAGATTAGAATTTATTTCTTATGCATATTATGGAGAAAGGGGAACCCTTATTGGACTTTTATAGGCAGAGTAGTGTTTGATATGTATGATTGAGGCCTAACCCCGTCTCTTAATTTGATTTGGTTTCCTTCTCTTTGTTTACTTTCATCTTAAAGCTGAACATTAGTTTCTCTAGATAAAATAGTTAAGGATTCCAAGACTTCTTACAAAATTCACCAAGGAATCTTCCTCTTTATCCAACTACTAATTTGTTGGGTTGTTATATTATTTGCAATGATAGAATAGTCATCTGACTGTCTAGTCGAGCTGGATCGACTAGGTGAAGGATCGACCAACGAGTCAAGTTGAGTCGATGGTTAAGTCAAAGGTCAAAGTGATCGATCGGGAAGTCATAAGTCGAAGTGATCGACGAGGAAGTTGAATTTCAACCTATATGAGGTCGATAGGAGGTCCTGTGGAAACCGATTGGAGGTCGACTGATATACTTATTGAAGTCAACTGTAACATAATTTCGAGATTTGTGATATTTCTAGCAAATTAATTGCATAGGTATGTAATTGTTTTGGGGTGCCATGATTTAGTGTTTTTCATTCTATAAATCCTATAAATAAGGCACGTTGTAATTGTATTAAGTTGATGTTCTTGTTGTTGTAACATAAATTTACATCGCCAAATTTTTCAAAAAATTTTACAATGACCAACATATTACATGTCATCTCAATTTTCCAATTCTTAGTTAATAAAGTTTCTACAATTCTCCTTATCCTAATCAACTCAAACCTTCAAACATGGTAACTCTTTCTATACGTTCTCTCATCATTTGTATTCTAAATTTTTCATCAAACCTAGGTCCTTCACCTTCTTATAATTATTTTCGCAGTTGAAATTCCAAAACTGTTATAGAATGAGTCATGTCTCATGTCTTACACAATTACGGAATTTTTTTTATAATCATAATGCCAATGTCTAACTCCTAAAATCTAAATCCAATGTTAGACAAATAGAACCTTTGTGTTTAAAACCCACCTCATTACCATGCTTTAAACTCATCAAGTTAAATAAAGCTAACACTCAAGCCAACATTCACCAAGTCGAAAAAGCCATTTGGCAAGTAATATGTTCATAATTAACTTATGTGTCAAATATTCAAACTAACTCTTCTGAGTTTTCAGAATTTATATTTGATTTCATACGCTGGAGAACTATGGAAGAAAGGTCAATATCGATGACTCATATGTCACTGCAACCCCCACGTATGCTCGACAATTAATGAAGAGGGGCGGCCACAAAACTTAACCACGGTTCAAACTTCAATGACGTGGAACGCATATGTTAATTGCGGCCTCCCTTTCTATGGTTAGCATAACCAACCGAGACCCCCCCCTACAATGTACATAATGTCGACACGTGGCAGGTTTACGGGCAGTGAAGTTTGAGAACAGTTTATGGGAACACAGAGAAGAATAAGAAGAAGTAATTTAAACATCCATGAGGTTAACAATAGCCTATGGGACAGACCACCTCACACACTGATTTCAACAATTCATCCCTTTTACTGTTCAACTTGATGATGAGCTCCCCTAATTTCTCCATTGTCCCCTCGCTGAATAAGTCATTCCAAGAGCTAGCTATCAAGATATTTATTTAGTTGTCCCTGTTGTCTTTGAAATCTTCACACTCTAAAATGAAATACTTTTTTGTTTCCACTTTTCTGAAGGTGCAAAACACACACACCCTTTCTTCCCAAGATTCTTTTGGTCTTTTCCAGCGCCTGGTTTCACAACGGAGTTGAAGGGAATTGGTTCTTAATTGGGCAATGAGAATTTTGGCTCTCCAAGATATATTGGCCCCGATGTACGCTTTTTGATGATGAATGTATGTGGGGTTAAACTCTTCAATATAGTACTATTTCTTTCTCCCGAGCCCTTTATCCCAAGTTCGCTTGTGGAGCCTACCAATAACAAAAGCCTTTATCTCTTTACTATTCGTAGGGCTCTTGTTCAAGTGGATATCCCATTTACTAAGCCATTTAATATTTTGTCTCATCCATGTCTTCTTCCTTTTGCACAGTATGTCATTGAAGATGACCTTAGGCCACCAATTGTCTTCCATTTGCTCAATTGTTTTAGATATCTTATGAGACGCACCATAGCAATTGCTTCAATAGGAGCAGCCCCCATTTCACTTAGCATGATATCATAAGGGATTGAACTTTTAATTTTAAACTTGTTTGTGATCAAGCGTTTTTTAATCTTCTCAATTTGTTTCCACTGTAAGTCAGATGTGTTGCTGGCCCACACTTCACAACCATATAAAACCATTGGGATCACTAAAATCCCAAAGAGAGTTTGCATAGTCTTCCAATCCCATAGCTCTGCTTCTCTACATCTATTTTGAAAAGCATAGAACGCTTTCCATCCTCCCAAAGTTCTTTTCTTTCTGCAACCTTCCCAACTTAGATTTTTGTTGAAGTCAATTCCGAGGTATTTGTAATCTTCCACTTCTTCAAGAGTGTTGCCTTCAAAGTAGAACTTATGTTGCTTATGTTTTCTTTTTCTAGAAAAAATTACCACTTTCGTCTTGCTAGTATTGACTTGCATTCCCATTGTACTACAAGAGCGCTCAAGGGAAATTAAGTGTTCTTGCAACCCAAGGGTTGATTTAGCAATCAGAATAAGGTCAGTTGCATACAAAAGAAGCCTTATCACAAAATCACCCAAAAGAGCACCATCACCCTCCTGTGAGTTTAACCACTCTTCAAGTTTGTCAATATATAAGCCAAAGAGAGTAGGGGACAATGGGCGCTTTTGCTTGACCCCAATATCACTCCCAAAAATTTCGGAGATACCAGCTGACATTCTGATTTTGACTTTAACCTCCCCATATAGCCTATGGACAGCTACTCCAAGATGTATAGGAACCCCAAGTTCCTCCATTCTATGCCAAAGCTTATCCCTAGGGACTGTGTCAAAAGATTTTTTGAAATCAACAAAGCAACAAAAGGCTTCCTCTTTTTTCTCCCATCCATTTTCAATGATGTGCCTTAGAGTTATACCGTGATCAATCATTGAGTGTTTAGGTCTGAAACCTGCTTTCCCTTTAGCACGCTTGTCCCCTTCTTCCGCCCACTTGTTGATTCTATTTTCTAGCATACTTCCAAATAACTTCGCAAACAAGGGGTTTATCATTATGGTCCTATAGTTGGAGGGATTGTTGACATCCCCGCTCTTGAAAAATGGTATTTATAGGCTCGTTGTCCAATCTGTAGGAAATCCCTGCTGAATGATGTTAAAAATTTTCATAATGTGAGGTGCAAGAGTTTTTGAACCCCACTTTAGATATTTTTCCTGGAGTTCAACTAAATCTTTTGTTTTTCTAACACCCAACATTTTGATACCCACCTCAATTTCTTGCACGGTGAAGAGCTTAGTAGTAGTGTTGACCAAGGGAGGGGGTTCCACCTTAGGATCTTGCTCATAAATATTCTTGGCATACTCGAACCATTGATAGGTTGTGATATTATTTTCAGTTTGTTTCTTTCTCGTTTGAAGCTCCTTCCAAAATAACTTGGGGTTGTTTTTCCCCAAGAAGATTAATTCCTCCCTCCTTGAGATCATGAAATCGGCTTTCTTGTTTCTTACAATTTGATTGTAATCTTTTATGCTTATTTCTTTATGGATTGACTCTTTCAAAGTTTTCCTTGTTGTTTTGCATTCTTCATCAAACCAAACATTAAACAGAAAGTAGTTTGTTTCAGATTTCCTATTTTTTGCTCTTTTGAATTCTGTAAGTGCTCTTTGGATTAAATTTGTTAACTCATGGCTATGAAGGCCCTGGGATGGAATTTTATCCTTGTTAAACAACCTATTTAGTGCTATCTTGAAGGTGTTATAGTTTTTTTGAGTCAACAGAATTCTACCCTTTGAAGGAGGTTGTCGGATGTGCTTATTTTTTGTCCCATGTTGTTGTTGTTCAGCCCAAGTTAGACTTAAATAGATCGGTTTATGATCATATTTCAACTCCCACAATTGTTCACCAATCAAAACTTCCTCCATTTTCTCACACACGCCATCTGAGAAAATTTCATAGTCTACTACACTTGCTCCATTGTAGGTATTGCAGGTGGAATTGCCAGAATTCGCCCATCTAGCCACCCCATTAAAAATGACTAAGTCAAATGCCCCAAATAAAGTAAGAAGTTGTTCCCCAAAAAAGTTAGAGCTTTTGTAGTCCTCTGAAACTCTTGTCCACTGATGGTTTCTCTCTTTTGTAAGCCAAATGGGGTTGCAGTCTTCCTTACAACAAAGAATACTAGCTTGTTCACATGTTATCCTAGCATTGAAATCACCCACTATAAGGACTTCGCTTAGTTGGGAGTACGCTACAATATCATTTTTTAAGGCTGCAAAGGGGTCTTTGTTATCAAGCTCCCTACTTTTGTAAGTTTTTGAAACTTGTGGAGCAAAATAACATGCTGCAATCCTGATGATGTTACCATTTTATGATATTTTAAACCAAATGAATTGGTTATTTGAGTCTTCTCTTTCTAACTGAATGAGACAACCTTTTTTTTTCTTCACTAAGACCATGATGCCCCCATGTCCTTTACCATTCTCAGCTGCTTTGTTCCACACTGCCATCTTCACATATTCTTAAAACATAGGTGTCTTGCACCCTTCATGCTCATGTGTTTCCAATAGACAAATTATGTCCCTATTTTCCGCGATAAGTCCTAACCCAGGTCCCCGCCTCCAAGGATAACCTCTCCAATTCCAACAAACTAAACTTAAGGAAACCTGGGAATAATTTGATTGTTATTTGTTTTGGTCTACAAGACTCAAAGTTGAGTCTTCACCCCTATTTGTCCAAACTGGCCTTGTTGCATATTTTCCTTCTAGTGAAATTGTTGTCTCTTCTTGGCTACCAACTTGTTGCCTTGTTTTAGAATGACGACTGAAAATGGAAATAACAACTTTTCCTTTGAACAACCATGCCCTTTTTCCCTCATCCCTTTCTGTCCTAACCTTTAACAACTCTTCCCTTCTTTCCTCTTGTTGTCTAATAGTTAAATCTTCATCTAGAAAAAAGCGAGAGCCTCTCAAGAGTTGATTCTTGCCTAGGAGAATTTGTTTGTCACGTATGCTTGACATGATGACTTTTATGGGCCTAGATCTCTCGCCACTAGGCTTACCCACCCTCCATGCTTGACAAATTCGGCCTTTCCAAAGCAAATTTTCCTTCAAAAATTCACTTGTAAGATCGAGAGTACGTTCATTTTTTCCATACTCTCTCACACCTTTGATAATTATGTTCGCTGCTATACCTTGTCCTTTCTTGTTTTCTCTACTTTGCATGTTATCCCCCTGGCTGTGTGTTTATTTTTCCATATGAGCATAATTTCTAATGACTTGTGCCCAAGTTTTGGAATTTTTTGTAAAATCTCTTTTCTCTTCATCCCTTGCTTTCACTCCATGGATGTATGTTTGTTCACCTATTTTCCCTTCAGCTTTGGGTGTTTTAGAGTTCATCACCTCTCTATTTTCCACCGTGGAATCTTCCCTGATTTGTCTGGCATCCTTCAAGCCTTTCCATTCAGCCTTTGCTTCCAAAAGGGCTTCTTGAAGCAAGGTCACTCACTTTGTTAAAACTTTATTGTTTTTTGTTAAGTCTCAATCTTCTACTGTCAATATTTGGATTTGAAGGTCTCTCTCATGCCCTTTGACTTCCAAAACCTCCAATCTCCTCTTGGAATTTAGTAACTCTTGCACATACATGTCATATGACCATGTGAGAGGTGTGGATGTGGGACTGTACAACGCATAATCACCATTTTCGTTAGTTTTGTTGTTGTTACACCTTTGCAAAGGAGGCTTGTTTGAAAGTTTATTACATAGGGCCCTTTTTTTCCTTGTCTATTCCCATTTTAGACGAGTGGCTCTGCGTTTTAAAATACCCCGAAACTGTTTGGCATTGACCCAAACTCACTTCCCTGCTTTACTTGAAGAGGAAACTTTCACTTGACCTAAATGGTTTGTTTCACCCAAGACGGGTACCTCTTGCCCATTTTTTATGAGTGTTGAATGTATTGTCATTTATATGTATTACAAATAAAAAAAGAAACATAGAATAAGGAATAGGACAATACCTGCCTGCCCCACCTAAACCTCTTGTTGTTCATGTTCTCTAACCCGTCACTGTCCGTCCCAGAGTAATGTTGTTATTGTTCCCGTGCAGAAAACATGTTCCTGTTGTGTGAAAGAGTTTGGATGGTTGTTGCAGGATATTGATTGCTTGGCGTCATTATTGGAGAGGAATTTAAAAAATCCACGACATCGGTTTTTTGCAGGATGACCTCAATTGAGTGTCATGCTAGCAGAATTAAAAAATCATGGAAGGTTTGAGAGATTTCATTGTTTTTCTCAAGAGGAATGTTCAAATTTCATGAATGGCCAGAAAACGCCCAATATCAAATGGAACATTCAATATTACTCTTACGTTAAGTCAATCTTTCGGGATATTGTTGTAATCTCAATACATTCTTCTTTGTGGTAACAATAAGTCTGGCATTTGTATTTACAGTCGTGGTGAGTTTTGGGAATCTTGGTGAAAATGGACGTGCAATAGAGGAAGTGGTATACTTAGGTTGTGTTTCCACTGGTGCATTTGGTGATATAAAGCGAGCAACATGTATGGCATACAAAGTTGTTGTTGAGTATGGTCTCAACCAATCCATAGACCCAATTTCATTGGCAACACTGTCTGGTGGTGGTCTTGAAGAGAAGTGAAATCTTTGCTACAATCAGCTTTGGCAATGGCACTCCTTGTCATATGTTCTAATCCCATTATACTCAAGAGTGTGAGGGGCTATGAAGACTATTAGCTTAGGTATTTACCCGGACAATAGGAGATTTGTCTGATTTCGAGTTGCATCCATGGGGGATTGAAAACAATATTTTCAATGATATTTTCAAACAATGTTATGAAGACTAGAAGGGAAAGCACTTTTCGAATTTGAATTGATAAAATACATCTATATGTGCCTTGTGAGGTTTGATAAAGTACATGTTACATTTACAATATCAAAGGTTTCAAGGGAAATGTCTTCACCAAATACAATGTGGTTCATAAAACCTCTTACTTCATTATGTGATTATGTAAGCTGGTGCCAAGTCAATAATGATGTGGCACCAACAGGTTATTTGTATAAAAAATTCCTCTTTTGTTTTGTAAAGTATAACAATATATGTGTTGGTGTGTCAAAGATTCAAGAGTAATCTTATCTTTATATTATATTTCAAAAAATCAATTCAATATTTAAAAATGGATTTTGAGGTTGTAGTTGAGCAACCAATTCCAAAAGTGAAGGTAGTCATTCAGTATTCAAGAATCATTAAAGGAAGCAACTAAAGAAGGAAGTAGGGGGGGATCATGTTAGGAGAACTTTTGAAGTGAGATTGTGTTCTCTATTATGAAGCCCATGGGGCAATTGTGATTTTCTCTAGCATGGTGGATTAATTCAAGGATTCATGGCTCATACTCAACAGAGCCTTGTGTTTTCTTTCATTTTTTGTATCAAGCTTTCTTATATTATCATATTTGTTCTTCTGAGTAAACTTGTAAATTTGCAGTCAAAATATCTTGTGTCATAAGTGTATCAATTTGGTAAGGAGACCACTAATACGATTATAAAAGGAATCATCAAAAATTCCATATTTCCATATATTGGACCTATGTCTTTATTATCAATCATTGTGAGACAGTGATGAAGTATTCATTTATATTTCATACAATATCTATCATAACCCAGATATATTTTGTTCCTTTATAGGTTACTTTTCAGGTGTTATGCTTCTGAATTCACATATTGTGCTCAACTCATACACCTAATTTTATTTTTTAGATTCATTATTTTAGATGCCCAACAAACCCTCCTTTATTCATTTCAATCTTGCAATGACTTCCTTACTCACTGGTAGGATCAAGATTAAATGTTATTCTCATTTCTTCCACCTTCACTATCATTTTTTGTGCTTTATTGAACAAGATTCCATCCCCAATGGATTAAGCCTATGATCTGAGAGATTTGCAGCCTATATTCTAGTCACCTACCATTTATTCTCTAAACCATGTCTACCTAGTTTGTTCTTTTGTTAATCATTTAAATCTGGCACATGTACTTAATGTGAGAGTTATTGCTTAGTGACAGTGAACAATTAGTTTTACTTATTTCTGAGGGAGCCCCCTCTATTCCAAGAGCCAACTTGTGGCTTGAAATTGGTTTAAATATGTCTTGGAATGGTTTCTAAGTAGTCAGGAACCATCTCAAGTTACAACAGCTACTAATATGTAGTAGAAGGTTGTTGGTCATGTAGATGTAAGTCATATTGGTTAGTTATGTAACTCTTTATTCTCAATAAATAAGACAACAAGAGAGTAATATGCTCAAGGAATGTTGGTTTTCTCATTTGGGTTTCTAGGGTAAAATATTTGTGTATTGCGTTTGTCATTTATTTTCTTGTTTAAATCTGTCTTCTCTTTCCTACTAGAGCTCAGTAACCGAGCATCTAAATACATTCAATATTGTAATAAGCCAATTATCGTATGTGGATATTAAAATCACTAAGGAGGAGAAATGTATTATCATATTATGTTGTTTTCTAGACTTCTCAGATAACGTAATCATGGCTATAGGGAGTAATTTGACCACATTAGCACTAGAAGACATAATTGCATCTCTATCATTAGAAGAAATGATATGGAAGAACATGGAAGGATCGACCAAAGATGCCTTAATGGTAAGAGGTCAACTATTCAACAAAGATGAAGGCAAATTATTTGGTAGACAGTCTAATTTGAAGGGTAGATCTAAATCCTTGGTTTAGTCGATAAGAAGATGTTGGAAATGCAGTAAATTCCAGTCGATGAGAAGATGTTGGAAATGCAGTAAAGTTAGACATTACAAAAGGGACTGCAAGTCAAAGTCAATAGAAGTCACTACATGATCCAATGAGAAGCAATCAAATAAGAGAAAGAGTAGTCCAGATAAAGGAAGTGATGTGTGCCTGGCGTCAACCAATACAAAATCAGATCAGAATGTTTGGTTGATTGACTCAGGAGTGTCCTTTCATATGACATTTCACATAGAATGGTTATGCGAATATGATAGATATGAAAGGGGAGATGTATTCTTGGGGGATGACTCAACAACCAACATTGTTGGACAGCGAAAAGTCTGACTGATACTGTGGGATGGGAGGAGTAGAACCCTTACATGTGTGCCACATATTTCGGGTTTGTAAATAAACATGATATATATCACCAAGATGGGTGATGCAGGCATGTTGTTCCCGAAGTTGAAGTGACTTCAACTCAAATCGACTCAACTCAGACTGAATTGATTCAAACCCACTCGACTACTCTTCATCAAGTCAACTTGACCATGTTATGGCACCAAAGGATGGGACACATTAGAGAAAAAGGACTTCAATCTATACAAAAAAAGGTATCGTCGAAGGTTTTCCTAATTGTATTTTGGAAGTCGATTTTTGTGAGCATTGCATATATGGAAAACAAAATTGGGTTAGGTTCCCATCTAGAGCGACAATGGAAAAAGGGATTCTAGAATTGATTCATAATGATGTGTTTAGGCATGTACGAGTCCCTTCACTTGGTGGATCCATGTATTATATCTCCTTTATAGATGATTTTTCTAGGAATACATGGAGGAAGAAATCAAAGGTTTTCATTTAATTCAAATAATTTAAATCTCTTGTGGAAAACTAGATAGATAAGAAGAACGAGGTGTTGATAACTGAAAAATGGTGGTGAATTATGTTGAAAGGAATTTGAGCGTTTTTTCCATCAATGTGGCATAGCATGCCAAAATACCACACCATATACCCCACAACAAAATGGATTTGTTGAGAGAATGAACAAGACGTTGATGGACAAGGCAAGGAGTATGCTCAGTGGTGCAGGGCTAACACAAGAATTCTGAGAAAATGCAGTCGACACACCAAAATATTTGGTAAATAGGTCTCCTTCGTCAATGCTAGTCAACTCAACTACACACGAGGTATGGATTGGAAAGAATCCTTCGCTTCCACATCTCAAAGTATTTGGTTCTGATACATTTGCACATGTTCCCAAAGAAAAGAGCAGAAAGCTAGACAAAAAGGCAATCAAGTGTATTTTCATTGGGTATAAGGATGGAATAAAAGGATATAAGCTATGGGATCCTGCATCAAGGAAAACAATATACAGTCGAGATGTGATCTTCAGGGAATTCAGTGAAACTTACGAGTCTTAAGAGGTTCAAACAGATAAATGTCCAAAGAAGGTGAGGTTTGAACTAAGGAATGAAGAAGATGATTCAGATGAGTCAACTGAATCGGATGAGAGGTGGAACAATCGAATCCATTTGTAAGGAGATATGAATGAGTAAGAAAACCAGTTGAAAGGTATAGTTTGCTAGATTTCTATTATGTATTTGTGTTATATGCCATTGGCAAGGAGCCCAAGTTGGTTAGGGAGGTAGCTGACACAACAGAGGGTAAACTCTAGAAGGACGCCATGATCGAAGAAATGGAATGTTTGCACAAGAATGAGACATGGGATTTGGTTGAATTACCTAATGGAAGAAAACTTGTCGGTAGCAAGTGGATATTCAAGAAAAATATGAACACAACAGGTTGATTCGAGAAATTCAAAGCTCGACTGGTAGTGAAAGGATATTCCCAAGTTGAAGGAATCGACTTCGGTGAGATTTTTTCCCTTGTTGCAAAATTAAATTCCATTAGAGTACTAATGTCTTTGGCTACAACACGTGATCTTGAAATAGAGAAAATAGATGTGAAGACAATGTTCCTACATGGGGACTTGGAAGAATAAATCTACATGAATTGACCTGAAGGATTTGTAGTAAAGGGAAATAAAGAGCTAGTGTGCAAGTTGAAAATATCCCTTTATGGTGTAAAGAAATCATGAAGGATGTGGTACCTTAAGTTTGATACTTACATTCTTAGTTTGGGATTTTTTAGAAGCAAGGTTGATCATTGTGTATATTCCAAGGGAAAAAAAGGTGTTTCATATATGTAGCATTGTATGTCAATGACATGTTGTTGGTCGAAAACAACACACACATAATAAAGGAGGTGAAGAAGCAGTTATCCTCCAAGTTTGACATGAAGGATCTCGATGCATCGAACTTTATTCTAGGAACAAAGATCAAGAGAGATCGAGCAATTAAAAATCTTTGGTTGAATTAGAGGAAGTACATTGAAAAAGTTTTGAAGCATTTCAACATGCAGGATTACAAACTAGCCAAGGGCCCAATTCTTATGGTAGGAAGGCTAATTGTTGAAAAATGTCCAAAGACACATGAATAAATAGAGGACATGGCATATGTTCCTTATATAAGTGTTTTTGGTAGTCTAATGTATGTGATGGTCTGCACTTGACTAGACATTTCTCATGCAGTGGGAGTATTGAGCAGATACATGTCGACGCGTGCTAAAGAGCATTGGGTTGTTGTCAAGAGAGTGTTCAGGTAATTTTGTGGCACAAAAGATTATGTTGTATGTTACCAAGGAAAAATTGAAGTTGATAGTGAAGTAAATTTATATGGATTTGTTGACGTCAATTGGTCTAGAGTTCTAGATCAACAAAGATAGACTAGTGGATGTGTGTTCAAGATGTCCAGTGGAGCAATTAGTTGGATGAGTAAGAGACAAGCATTCGTAGCCTTGTCGACAATGGAAGCTGAATACATGGCAGCCACTCATGGAAGCAAAGAAGTAATATGGTTGCATCAAATTTGTTCAAGGATCGGGTTTGGGCAGAAAGCTATAAAGATAAGCTGTGACAATAAAATACAAAATTTCCAGCAAAGAACCCAATATATTGTTCCAGGAAGAAGCATATTGATGTAAAACACCATTTCTTGAGATACATGGTGGAAAGTAACAAGGTGTTGTTGGAGAAAGTAGACACATTGGAAAACATAACAAACTCTTTGACCAAGTCTATGAGTGTTGTGAAGTTCTCTTGGTGTAGAGAGGCAATGGGAATTGTTGCCCTGGGTAAGTGAACATATGTTCATGTTCTCTTGTATCAAAAAAGAAGACAACAAGTGGGACAATGTTGGGTTTTTATATTCTTTGTAGTGATATAACAATCATCTGATTTTCTAGTCGAGGTGGATCAACTAGGTGAAGGATCGAACGATGAGTCAAGTCAAGTTGATGGTTAAGTCGAAGGTCGAAGTGATCGACCAGGAAGTTGGAAGTTAAAGTGATCAAAAAGGAAGTTGAAGGTCAACCAATAGGAGGTTGATAGAAGGTTGAGTGGCAATTGATTGAAGACTGACTGCGGGTCAACTAGTAGACTAGTTGAAGTCCATTGTAACAAAATCCCGAGATTCACGAGATTTGTAGCAAATTATCTATGTCGATTAGTAACAGTTTTTGGGTGCCATAATTTAGGGTTTTGCATGTTGTAAAGACTATAAATAAGGCATAGTGTAAGTGTATTAAGTTGATGTTCCTACTAATCTTTAACATAAGGTTGTTTCTCATGTAGATGTAAGCCAGATTGGTTGCAGGGTTGTTCTTGTGTAAAGCAAGAGAGTATGATGGCGATTGTGTCTTAGGTGTAGACCATGGTTAGTCATGTAATTATTTATTCTGAATGAATAAGAAAACAAGAGAGTAAGACATTCAAGGAATGTTGGTTTTCCCGTTTGGGTTTCTAGGGTGAAATATATGTGTACTGTGTTTGTCATTTATTTTCTTGTTTAAATATGTCTTCTCTTTCCTACTAGGTTAGCATGGATGTCTATTTCCTAACATAATACAAACGAAGGAAAAGAGATCAATAAACGTGTTTGTTGAATATTTATTTGTTTCCTTGGCCAGGAAATCAAAGAAATATTCACTTTTTTTATTCACTCCACTCCTTCTTACTCTTTCTTTTACCACTCTAGTTTAACGGGGCTAGATTAGGCCCTAAAGTAAAGAAAGGAATACAGTTGTTTTAGATAGATTAGGCTCCAGAATAAAGAAAGGAATAAACTCATTTTACTTTATTTATTTTTAAAGTTATTCTAGCTAGTTTGGATAATTTCATTTTTCCCTTAAACAACAATAAACTCTAAAATTGACATGTAATTCATAGAAATTAGATATAAGTTAATCCACACAGATTCTCTTGCTCCGCTTCCTCCTATCTATTCTCTTGTTTTTCTTCCTAACACCTAGTGTTGATTTCATTTCCCTCCTGAGAATTATATCTCTAATCGCAGTGTGCCTATGCTAGTAGGGAATTGACATTATCCTTTTAGGTTCGCTCCTTTAAAATCTTTAAGTTGTTTCCCTTAGTGGTTGTTCTCTACTTATACACAACATATTTTGTACATGAGCTATCTTGTTTGTGAGATCATTAATTCCATGTCAATAAGTTAGAGGAGAGTTTTTAGTTACTCATATTAATGAGTTGTCGCTAAGTTAGTGAAGAGGTATTAGTTACATGCATTAATGACTTGACACTATGTTAGTGGAGAGGTGTTATTACCAGAGTTGTATCAAAAGGGGTTCCATCACTTCTCTTCCAACAATAAAATATATTGTCATTTTACTCTCATTTGAGTATTATTACATGGAGATGGCTTCCTCCATATTTTAAGATTTGCATGCGTTATCCAACCTTGGGTGTGTAGGGGCCCCCAATTCTCATTCATTTTCTTTGTTTTTTATTTTAGCTATTATTGGTACTACGTATAGACTATAGTGAAATGTTCATTTAGTTATAAGGACATTGCATTGTGGCAACATGCTTAGTCAATTTTCTTTCTTCTTAAGTTTAAAAAAAAATGAAAATAGAAAATACAAGGCCACAATTTTTACAATGATTCCTTAAAATTTTCCAAAAGGATTTACAAAAATAAATTGTTTTTATACAATCTACTCAAAACGTTATGAGTTAAAAAAACACTCAAAACAGAAATTGGACAACAAGATATCAAAGATTGACAATATGTTATTTTTAGGGTTTTAGAATTATGAATACAACTCTATTTTTGGGATTTTTTTAATACAGAATCAAAATAACTTATCAATTTTGTATTTTCCATTGGTAAATGCATATTCTTGTCTTTGAAATTGGATATCATATGCTTGATTTGGATTTGTATTGAGGAATTTATGATTGTTTCAATTTGTCAAGTATGGCCAAAGAGTTGAAATTGTTCCAACAAAAGCTCAATGAGAAAGAGAAGAAGATAAAATTCTAGTTAACATGAATTGTCGTTGAAGGCGATTTTATGAGAAGTTATGTGTATCAAAAGGAGATGCATCCAACGGTTGCATAAGGATTCTTCCCACATTTATCATTAACTATGGCATCAATTCTTACAACTAGCATTAATACAAAAGGAGCAATAACTAACATGTGAGGAAGAGGAAG
>SNQJ01S0103499.1:30457-43625 GCA_010110895.2 Picea sitchensis
TTGGTATGCAGGTTGAAGAAGAGCTTGTATGGCCTAAAGAAAGCTCCAAGGCAGTGGTATTTGAAGTTTGACAGGTTTATGACAGAACAGGGTTATAGTAGATGCCATTTTGATCACTGTGTTTATTTTAAAAGGCTAGAAAATGGAAGCTATATTATCTTGCTATTTTATGTAGATGACATGCTTGTTGCAGGGTCTAATATGCAAGATATAAATGTGCTCAAGAAGAAATTAGCCAATTCAATTGCGATGAAGGATTTGGTTGCTGCAAAGAAAATCCTTGGCATGAGAATAACAAGAGACAAAAAAAATTGAAACTTGACATTGTCTCAGGGTGAGTACACAGAGAAAGTGTTGGAGAGGTTTAGAATGCATAATGAAAAACTAGTTAGTACACCTTTGGCCAGCCATTTCAAATTAACTAAGGAAATGTGTCCCAAGACACGTGAGGAGATAGAATACATGTCCAGGGTCCCTTATTCATCAACAGTTGGCAGCTTGATGTATGCAATGGTTTGCACAAGACCAGATATTGCACATGCAGTGGGAGTTGTGAGTAGGTATATGAACAATCCAGGTAAAGAACATTGGGAGGCAGTAAAGAGGATTCTCAGGTATTTGAGATGTACCACTACTCATGCATTATGTTTTGGAGTTTCAGACACTTTTCTACAGGGATATGTTGATTCAGATATGGCAGGTGATAAAGACAGCAAGAGAAGCACCACAGGGTATGTTTTTACTATAGGTGGAACAACAGTAAGTTGGATTTCGAAACTGCAAAAGGTTGTTGCACTTTCAAAAACAAAGGCAGAGTATGTTGCTGCTACAGAGGCTAGTAAAGAGATGATTTGGTTAGAAAGGTTTATGGAGGAATTGGGAAAGAAGCGGGAGAATAGCATGTTCTATTGTGACAGTAAGAGTGCAATTCATCTTGCAAAGAACTCAGCCTTCCATTCGAAGACTAAGCATATACATTTGAGGTACCACTTCATACGATCTGCCTTGGAAGATGGACATTTGAATTTGGAAAAGATACACACTAGCCAGAATCCTGCAGACATGTTAACAAAGGGAGTAACCAGAGAGAAACTGAGTTCATGCTCAGTTTCAGTTGGTCTTCAAGAATGAAGATGAAGATGAGAAATTTTCCAAGTCCAAGAAGGTTCAGAGTCCAGCATATACAGCAGCGGTGGAGTTTTTGAGATCAGTCTCCAAGTGGGAGATTGTTGGTTGTGGAGCCTGATTATCTTCCCGATTCAAAGGTCCTTGCTTTCAGTCGTGTTTATACCCCATGAAGACTTTACACCCCAGAAGTATGTTCACTCTTCCACGTAGGGGTGTGAAGAGGGGGGGTACCCCCTCTACGGGGTCTGGGGGGGGGCATTATCCCCCGGCTGGGGGATTCGAGGGCAACGTCCCCCAAAGGAAAAATTGCCTTGTAAATGTCTATTGTAATTTCACTGTAAATCTGGACCATTCATTATAAGGTCGCAGATCTAACAGTAGAAATTATGTTAGGGTTTTTTGCCCTAGAAGGCAGCCCTCTGTTATGAGGGAAATGTATTGCGGCTATGCATTATGGCGAGTATTGTATTCTGAGAGAGGAGATTGTGAGAGAAAGAAGAGGAAGTTACAGCAGGTTTTGTTGTAGGTTGTATGCCTTCCTTTGTTGGATAATAATAAAGGAAGGACCTGGAAATTTCTCTGGTGGACGTAGCCCACATTGGGTGAACCACGTAAATCTATGTCTCTATTGTATTGTGTATCTTCTGTGTTTTGTTTCCGCATTTGTTTTATTTTATTGCTCTGCGGTCCTGTTTTTCTAACACTTGTGTATAGAAGTGTTGTTTTAGTGGTGTGTAGTAACTAAGATTATTTTGAGTATCATGATCCACTGTACCTAGATCTTACTACTTCAAGCTGAAATAACTTCATGGAATATGGGTATGTTGTGTCTCTACCACAACCAATGACTAGAATACCTACCACAACCAATGACTAGAAGATATTATGTATGTACTTATACCTATTAGTTATTGGGATCCTTAAGATATTCATCCTGCTAGATGTTAATAGAGGCCATTTTGTATTGATGGTCCCATATTTATTATGTAAGTGATGAATAAGTGATTAGTAATAGGATTAGAGGTAGCTTTGGGACAAATCTTTATGTACCTATACACAACATATTTTTTACATGAACTATTATTTTTAAGTTCATTAATACCGTGTCACTAAGCTAGTGGAGAATTATTAATTACTCATATTAATGAGTTATCATTAATTCAGTGGAGAGCTGTTAGTTACATGCATTAATGACTTAACACTATATTAGTAGAGAGTTTTTATTATGAGAGTTATATTAAAAATGGGTCCCCCCACTTCACTTGTAATAATCCAATATATTATCAATTAAACATATTATTATCATTTGAGTATCATTTCAAGTAGATGTCTTTCTCCATATTTTAGGAATTTTAGGTGCAATCTAACCTTCGGTGTACAAGTGCCCCCAACCCTTGTTCTTTCTCTTCATTGTTGTTTTTTTTATTTTTCTTTATCAGCACATGGTACAAGGCAATCTCTATTTGGTTGCATGGAAATTGCAGTTGTTGTTCAACTTAGGTCTTTAGGTAATCCTTTTTATCTTACATAAGTTAAAGGGGCATATTCCTTCTATACATAATTATATCCTCTACATCTTCATCAACTCCCATAGGGAATATCCAATATTGCATTTTATTTTTATCCTTTTACTATTCTAGTTAATAACTTTATCCTTTCCTCCTATGGAAATATTTCAATCACCTCCATTTGATGGGAATAGCCTCTCGTATACCACCTCTATCTTATTCAAAGTGACTTTGTAATTCTATCTTCCCATCATGGCTCCTAATTATATTGGAACTCTCATAATATATCTATGTATGTTCTATAAGAACATGACCAACCAACCTTTTCCTAGCCAACTTATGTATTAGTCAAGCATATATAAGGTATCCTACTTAAGTATCCCTATGGCCTCAACTTCACTAGAGGTTCGCCTCCTCAATATCAACCTACCTATGTTTTTCCTGTTGGAATACTGAGAGAGGGGGGTGAATCAATATTAGTACTTTTAACCCTTTTTAACCACAATGTGTATTGTTTACTTTATGAGAAGATTACCAATAGCTTAAATATGATTAATATACATAAGCAATGAACAATAATAAACCACACATAAACACAGTACACCAATATTTTAAGTGGAAACCCAATGTGGGAGAAAACCACAGAACACTTTTCTTATATAGTCAAAATAGGTACATTCATAGGAAGCAACAACTTCCTTGTTTTCTAGCTACAACTGGAAGGAGGCTACAACCCCTTGGTTTCTCAGTCTCCAACCTTAAGGAAGTTGCAACTCTCTAATTTTTTGGCTCCAACCAGAAGGAGGCTACAACCCCTTATGTTCTCCAACTACAACCAGAAGGTGGATACAACCACCTATCCCTGCCCCGTCCAACCACCTTGAAATATAAGTGCAAAATAATTGATACTGCCTCTATCACTCTGTCACTATAAAACTTGTCACTGTAAAACCTGTACCAACAACCTATCACAATAATCTCCTCAACCAATCAGATCCGATCACATAGATCTCATACCAACTATCACAAGTGTATAGCTCAAACCATGTACAACTATGTCTCTCTAATCATGTGACATACATATACAAACAATCCTAAACCGAGTGTAGTAAATCCTCACATAAACCAAGCATCAAACCCTTACTATTATGTAGACTCAATCTGTACTAATAACTTCAACAACACACCTCAACCAAAGGCCCTCAAACATGTACCAAGAAATACAATATATGCCTCAACAATATGCCCAACAAAGTGTGCCAATGACAAAAAACAAATATACCAGCATTGTACCTATGTAGATATATCTCATACAGTATGTACCATACATCCAATAGTCCTTCCAGGGAAAACACTCAATCTCCCATAACCATATCTCACACAAACACCAATATCCAACTACAAATAAGAAAATAACATACATTTTGATCTTGTAGATAGATATGTTGTACATTAACATTGTCACACTTCCTGTAGCCTCTCTTTAGCCTTTGCAATCTTAACCATGCATATTCTTTCATATCTGGTAGTGCCTTGTGTGATGAAGCTAGTTGTCCCGCAGGGTCCTCGCATGACAATCTATAGGAAACTCGTGGGGATGCCTCGTGGGACGTTTATTGTCTGACTCATGGGAATGACCCTAATTAGGGTTTTTCACGACATTCCCACTCTCTTCTACCACTTCAAAACTTTGTCGCCACTCTTCCTTCGCTACCTCAAACTTGCACAACTTCAGATGTATCATTGAGTACCTGCAATAAACCTTTCACAAGATAGATATTCAATGTGCTCAATAGGTGCTAATGGGAGTCTCTCGCTATCTTATTTATACTCTCCAAGTTCCTTCCTTTAGGGGTCATCTTCTAACTATTTTACCCAACTTCCCTCTTTTAGGGATAACACACTTTCTTGTTGCAACTACTTTACCCATAATTAGTAAACTCACCACTTCTTGTTGCAACTAATTTATTTTTAATTATTTTCTTAATTCAACAACTTTATCCATAATTAACTCCTAGTTGCAACCACTTTGACTAGTAAACTTCTTGATGACTTTCTAGGAGCTTCTAGAATATTTGACTTGTGTGTTGACCTTCTAGGGGTTTCTAGAATATTCATGAGGGTCCTCCATCTTCACAAAGCCATATCTCCTCAACCGTGAGGAACCATGTGGTGTACCACATATCATTGGAAACGACACAATGTGTATTATCCATCTATGATAGTATTACCTGCAAATTCATTGATCTTCGTATCTTTAATCCTCATAAAAACTTGGGTTCCTTAACCACACCTCTAGGGCTACCGAAATTTGTTATCGGACTTGCTTCAAGGGTTGACATCAATGAAAATCAACCCAACCTACCAACATTTCCCCACTTTGTTTTCCTTACACTTTCATGCAACCTTCTTTAGTAGATGCTTCCTCCTCTCATAATCTTAGACCCAACCCAACAATCAACTCTAATCCTACACCATTTAATGGTGTGGACACCTTAGCAACTATAATGTATACTTCCACTTACCTCACCTCCTCAATCCCTATAAATTCAAGGATTCCTCACTCCTAACCTATTCTCTCTCAATCCTCGGATGTTGTATCTCCACCCTTTCCAACCTCAATTGTACCTATTTCAGCTCAACATGTTGCCACTCACCTAAAGTTTCTTTAGTAAAATATTAGCCTAGACCATCAAATCATCCCATGATAAGAATATCTCAAGCCATTCCCACCAACTAAGTTCCCACCTTATCTTGGACTTAGTCTATTGTCAAAATTCCTTATTCCTCCCACCAACTTTTGTCCCACTTCATCGATCCCTTGGCTTCATGAATCTAGGAATTTTTGGCACCATACTTCAAATTGGGATCTACCTTTATTGAATCCCAATATCATACTCTAAAACCTAACCCCTAAATCAACTACATTAAACAAAACCAATCTCTTTCGCAACATATATCCACTTGGGTAGGATAAGAAAACCCTCAACATGTACCTCAATAAAATAATTAACCCTTTCATGACACCTTAAACCAAGTCAACCAAAATAAAATCATTCAATATTCCTGATGGAATATTCAGATGGAGGACAACTCAACTATCAGCCTCAATAGCAGCTAATAACCCTGAGGAACTTGACTTGATTTGAAACCAATGGCCTTCCCAAAAAAAATATTCCTATGACAGATAGTCCAACTAATTGAGATAAACCTTGGGGATTAAGTACTCCAACATATCAAAAATAATTTATGTATTTGTCTCATTTATCTCAACCTTGGATTAATCTCAACCTTCATTCAAAACCAAGGTGAAAACCTTAGTCAAAATTCAAACTTTATCCCATCTCAATGTGAAAACTTTATTGAATCTCAAGGTGAAATTGTTGGCCAAACTTCAAACTTTATCCTCATACAATATCACAATAAAAACACTAATCATATTCAACCTCAAAACATTACATTTATTCAATTGCAACCTTAAAACATAATATTTATTCAATTGCAACCTCAAAATGAATATTACATATTGCTTCACAATAAAGATACAAACTTCCTTCACAATCAAAGACAAAATTCCATAAAAATTAAAACATAAAAAAACTTTAAATCCAAAACACAAACTTTATCATCAAAATGGAAACTACATGTTGATCCAAAATATAACACTTCAAGATTAACCCCCTTAACCTTCCCCTTACAACCTTTCCTACCAATCCCATCATGAGGGTAACCCCAACCCACTTGTCCGACCTAATGCTCCTTCTCCTCGTCCTCCTGGTTAAGGTTTTTTCCTCAACCCTCACTCATCATACACCAAACATATGTGTAATTCCAATTCCCAACACATTGATTTGACTTGGCTTCCTCTAAATCTACCTAAAATTCCCATATTTAGTAGAGCCACCAACTATGATCCTAAAACCCATGTGGATGTCATTTCCCTCACCTCCATAGAGTTCATGTATCATCCAAATTCTCTCCCCCACTCATTGGCTATTACTCCCCTTCGTTGGTTCCACCATATCCATGAGGGTTCCATATTATACACCTTCTAACAATTGGTTAATTCATCAAAATTTTAAACATACCAAAACCTCATGAATTAGGTTTAGGTACACTCTCCAACCTTAAAAAATCCGGAAATATATATATATATATATATATCCAACTCAACATTTATTTGTAAATGGAGACAATTCATCCATGCCTTAATAACCAACTTTTATGAGTAATAAAGCCTTCACCTTTTTTTTAATTTTGTTCATTGCAACATATAAGATCCCCCTGTTAAAATCCCTACTCTGGCACCTAGGTATCTTGTTATCTAGTGATTTCCTTGTTGTAAATCAAATTAGCATCTCAAAAAATAGAATACACTTGTTGGAATAACCAATTCAAATAAATATGGCAGAAGCAATATTGGAAACAAAAATCTCATACACAATACACTTCAAAGCTTACAACGGCTCCCTTACTGGAAAAATGGCCCCTGTAGAAATACAAAAAACTTTAGATAGAACCTGCAAACCCTAGAAACTCCTAGTCTATTGTACGATCCTAGACTTTCATGTTTCCCAAGATGTACGTGCATTTCCTTAAGCAAACTCCCGTATACACGCTTGTCTCCATTGAAACCCACGTACACATGCAAAAAGACTGTACGAAAAACTCCTTACAACATGACCCTATAGTTGCAGCTCTAATATGTTGAAACCCATTTGTGGTTGCCTTTGTTTTCTCTACTCTCTAACCCATACTAATCTCTAGATGGAAGTCTTTCTCAACCTATCCGAGACCTCCTTGAATCGCAGTCCTTCGTGAGCCAACCCTCTTGAGAAAATGTCCTTCTCTGCTCTCAAAAGTATCAAGTGTATCAAGTGTCTCCTCCTTCACCCTTGCCATGCTTTTATAATATTGAGTTATGACCTAACCCCAATCTCCAAAGTGATTGACGATTGAGATTACTTCTCACTTCACTTGAGATATATGGATAATATTTAATTCACTAGTGTTAATTACTTTAACATTTCATTAAATAAAACTCAACTAATTAATAAAAGTACTTTACTTTAATAATTCATTTAACTAAAGTAAATTACTAAGGTAGAAGTCTTTGGACTAATTACATGCATCTAGACACTTAGACATGTACATAAGTACATGTCTGATGCTACCAACATCAACACTCCCTCTTAGGGAGGAAGGTATTTTTCACCACTCCAAGTTTATCCTTGAGAACACAAACTCCCCTTTAACCAAGGGTTTGGTCAGAATATCTGCAACCTGCTCATCTGTGGAAACGTATTGAAGCTTGACTACTCCCTTCTGGATCATGTCTCAAATGAAGTGATACATGACCTGAATATGCTTGGACCTATCATGGAATGCTATATTCTCAGAGGGTTTGATATAACTTTGATTATCACAGTAAATCATTGTAGGATCCAACTATTGATCAAATAATCTTGTAAGAAATTTGAAAATCTAAATGGCTTCAAAGCTAGCCATACTCGTTTCCATATACTCTACCTTTACTGAACTAAGTACTACGGAATTCCACTTCCTATTGAACCATGTAATCATTGTTGATCCCGAGCTGAAGCAACATCCTAAGGTGCTCTTCTTGTCTACTACACTCCCTACCCAATTTGATTCTGAATATCCATGTAGCCTTGCTCCATCACCTCCAAGATACCTTAATCCATACTCCACTATACCTCTCAAGTACCTAAGCACATGCTTCACTACTATCCAATGCATCTGCCTCAACTCCACCATGAACTAACTCAAGATGTTCACAACAAAACATATATATGGCCTAGTGTTGACCAAATACATCAAGGACCCTATCAACTGCCTGTATATCCTAGGATCCGCTAACTCTATATCTGAAGTGAAAACCTTCTTTAGGTTTGTAACCATAGGTGTATCCATCTATATACAACCCTCCTTCATGAATCTCCTCAAGATATCCACTATGTACTTCCCTTTACTAAGGAAGATTTGTCTCGACGTCTTTCATACCTCTAACCCTAAGAAATAATACATCAAGTGAATTTCCTTCATCTCAAACTTTGTATCCAAATCTGCTTTGCACCCTGCAATAATCTCCTCTGCACCTTTCAGAAACAAATCATCAACATACAAAACCAAGATAAGTGGATCAAACCCAACAAGAATGAAGTAGAAGTTAGGATTTGCCTCACTCTTGGTAAATACCATACTCTATAAGTATATGTCGATCCTAAAATACCATGCCCTCGGTGCCTGTTTGAGGCCATACAAGACTTTCTTAAGCCTAAACACATGAGACTCCCTCCCATGTACCTCAAATCCCTGAGGTTGTTCTATATATACTTCATCCTCAACAATCCCATTGAGGAAAGTTGTCTTCACATTCATTTGGTGAATCCTCCACCTCATAATTGAAGCAATATAAATAACAACTTGAATAGAAGCATACCTGATGACTGGAGAAAATGTCTCCTAGTAGTACACTCCCTCTCTTTGGGAGAATTCTCTCACCAAAAACCTTGCCTTGAACTTCTCAATGCTACCATTTGCAGCATGCTTGATCTTGTAGAGCCACCTGGAACTGGCAATTGAGTTCCCCTTTGGTATCGACACTATGTCCCAAACATCGTTCCCTGTGATAGAGGTGTACTCCTCAACCATGGCATCCCGCCAAACCTGTTGATATGTTGCTTCCTCAAAAGTAGAAGGCTTGATCTCAATTATGCTACTCATTAGAAACTTCCTTGGAGGCATTCTCTCTCTAACTGCACTACTAGGAGCCTCACCGACATCCCTCAATGTCTACAATAGTCACTTGGGTCTCCTAATAGAATTGGAAGGGGCCAACTCCTCCTCCCCACCTGAAGTCTGACAACATGAACTAGAAGTTGTTGAGAACTGCTCATCCTTCAGAGCTTGTCGCTCCTTGTCCTCTGTCACTATTGGTGACTCTTGAGATTTTCTAGATATCAATTTCTCCTCAAACTTAACATCTCTGCTCACAATTGTCTTCCTCTACACCCCAATGAATATTGTGTAATACTTTGAGGTCACGTTGTACCCCACAAATATACCCTTATGTCCTAAATGCTCTAACTTCATCCTCTTCTCCACATGCACATGGATGTAGACTTGACAACCAAATATCCTTAGATGTCTTATCTCAAGCTTCACTCTTGAGAATGCTTCCTATGGAGTCTTTTCCCCAATATCCTATGAGGACTCATGTTCTGCACATATATTATTGTGTTACATGCCTCTACCCAAAGAAACATAGGCAACTCTTTGTCATGTATCATAGTTTTGGCAGAACCGATGATGGATTGATTCTTTCTCTCTGCAACCCCATTCTGCTAAGGGTTGTATGAGACTGTCAATTCCTTCTTGATCCCTACCTCCTTGCATAAATCCTTGAAGTCATTGGAGGTGTACTCTCTAGCATTATTTGACCTAGAGACGTTGGTTTTCTTCCATGTCTAGTTCTCCACCTAAGCCCTAAACTCCTAACACCGACTGAAGACCTCATCCTTGGTCTTCATAAATAAGATCCATTTTTTCCTGGAAAAGTCATCAATGGACGTCACATAGTATGACTCTCCATGCACTGATTCTACTGGCATTGGCCCACTCACATTTGAATGTATAAGATCCAATGTCTCCTTGGACCTACTCTTGCTACTCAGAAAAGCATTCTTGGCATTCTTGCTAAATGCACACCCTCTACACACTCCCTACTGCTCAACACTGAACTTGCAATGCCCTATAGTGCAAGTGTCCCAACCTCTTGTGCCATAGCTCACATAGATTATCGTTATCATGTACCAAATCCTTAACAAGCTTACCCTGCAACTTGTATAATGTGCCCTCTCTAACCCCAATGACCACTATTGTGTCCATGTTAGCTTTATCTGGATATACGAGTACTTCCCCTCTCTAAACAGTAACAACAAAACCCTTGTCCTCCATAGTTGAGACTAAGAGAAAGTTCTTCTTCAGTATCGGTACATAAAGCACATCCTGAGCATCAAATGAACCTCCTAACTCAAGTTGGCACAAGATTGTTCCCTTCCCTTCACTACATACTTGGCATCATCACCAAGATCCACATGAATCCCCTAGTCCTTCTTCGTCAGAATGTTGAATATCTCTAGTGCTTCTGTCATTAGATGAGATGCACCAATTTCCAAGTACCCCACACTCTTGGTAGTTGTGTTGGTAGAGATGCGAGAAACTAGTGAGAAATATTTCTCAAACTTCGTTGCAAACTCATCTAGTTGTGTCTTTGTTGATGTTGTTGTCTGGGTCTTTGATCTTCCCTTCTTCTCTGGACATTGGGATGCATAATGTTAATTCTTATGACATGAGAAGCACATGATTTTACTCAAGTCCTTATTATTCCTCAATTGTGATGTTCCTCCATCACTATTACCCTTCTTGTTGGAACGCTTTCCTTTTCCTTCCTTGTCTTACTAACAAGGAGCAAGTTATCATCACTACTTCCCTACTTGTTGTCTTTAGACTCCTACCAAGTCTCTTCCTAGATGTAATCATCCCAAATCCTCTCCCAATTTGGGAGTTTTCCCGATCGCAGACTCACTTGAAAAATGGTTCACAATAATTGGGAAAACCATTCAATGCCACATTAACGAGATCTATGTCATCTAATTTATTCCCTTTAGCTGCAACTTGATCACGTACTTGAGTGAGCCTCGTGAAGTAGTTGGTAAACATTATCAGATCGAGACATCTGCACAAATATGAGTTTATTTCTTAAGACCACCTTCCTATTCATGCCAGTGCTTTGGAACAATCCTACCAACACATCAAACATATCTTTGGTCATCTTCTTCTTAGATAAGAGAGGAATTAGATGATCCTTCATTGAATCCAAGATTACCCGCTCAACTTTAATCTCCTTCTTCTAATGAGCTTCCAAAGCTAGCAGATTTGTGAATGGAACAACTACTTTGTCCAATATCTCCCAAAGTTCATATCCTTTAAAGCCAAAGTAACTCTTGCTTTCCAAGATAGGAAGTTGGATGCTCCATCAAATCTATCTTCAACTCTCAGACTTGTTGTTTCCATCCCTTATACATGATAAACTGTCATGGAAACAACCTGATGTTGAAACTGCCCCTTATACTGACTTGTACGAATTTGTACGTGTTTGTCGATGTTGAAACCCACCTATGTACGTGAATTTCCTTAAGAAACCCCATGTATGTATGTGACTGCTCTTACTGCAACCCACATACAACTTTGTGCGACTACAAACCCTAGTTTTGGTTCAATACAGTTGTTTTCCTAAAATCCAACCCTTGATTTCTAACTGTTGGTTATTGATCCGTTGAGATCTCTTTGCAGATCTTATAGATATGTTATCAATTATTGTGGATCTGAGATCTATCTTCCTCTCAGAGCAAGTGTTCTAATACCATGTTGAAATCCCTAGTCAAGTACATAGGTATCCTGTTATCTAGTGATTTCCTTGTTGTAAATCAAATTAGCAGCTCACAAAACAGAATAAACTTGTTGGAATAATCAACTCAAATAAATATAGCAGAAGCAATACTCGAAACCAAAATCTCATACACAATATACAAAGATATTCCGTCCATCAACTAATCTTATCATTCAAATAACTTCAAATCTTACAAGAGCTCCTTTATTGGGAAAATGGCCCACACAGAAATACATAAAAATTTAAACAGAACCTGCAAACCCTAGAAACTCTCGGTCTGTTGTATGGTCTCAAGCTGTCACATTTCCTGAGATGTACACACCCTTCCTTAAGAAAACTCATGCATATGTGTTTTTCTGCACTTAAACTCGTGTACACGTGCACAAACACTGTATGACAAACTCAATACCGCATGACCCTGTTGTTGCATCTCCAAACTACCAAAACCCACTTATGACTGCCTATGTTCTCTCTTCTCCCTGACCTATATTGATCTCTAGATAGAATTCCTTCTCCACCTATCCAAAATCTCCCTGAATCACAATCCTTCATGATCCAACCCTCTTGAGAAAAATTCCTTCTCTTCTCTCAAAAGTATCAAGTGTCTCCTCCTTCATCGTTGCCATGCTTTTATAATAGTGAGTTATGACCTAACCCTAATCTCCAAAGTTATTGAAGATTGAGATTACTTCTTAACTCACTTGAGATCAATGGATAATATTTAATTCACTAATGTTGATTACTTTAGCATTTCATTAAATAAAACTCAATAATTAATAAAAGCTCTTTACTTTAATAATTCCTTTAATTAAAGTAAATTACCAAGGTAGAAGGCTTTGGATGTCTTCCACATGGCTGGACACTTAGACTTGTGTGAAAGTACTTGTTTGATGCTACCAACAACAACACCCCCAACTCATGCAAATGATATAGAATATCTCCTAAGGCAAGAATTCATCCTAATTCAAGAAACAAATACTAAACCTAATTATATCTTAAGATTAAACTCCCCATGTCCAAACAAAATTGTTATCAATGATCTTAATATTGAAATAAC
>SNQJ01S0103500.1:0-24821 GCA_010110895.2 Picea sitchensis
AAGAACAATTTTTGTAACAATTGATTTCAGAGTTTGATACAAATTGTTGGTTTTTCAATTTATGTGTTAATTATTTTGAGTGGTGTTGATTATTTGTTAGTTTTGTAGTTCTCTTGCAACATGGCATGAGCCAAGAAGGTCCCTATGAGCATTGATATATGTTGCAACTATTTAAATTAGATTTCATTTCATGCACAATCTTTCAATTTGATTTCATTTGTTTTATGTTGTGTGATAGTCATATTTACAAATTATTTTAATGAATGTATTTTCCATAAGCTGCAAAAATATCCATTTATAAGTTGCCATTGAATGAATTATTTGATCAAGATCATAGAATTATTTTGAACTTTGATGAATGCAAGACTATGACATGCTGATAAATACTATAATTCAAATAGATGACAATTTTTCATAACTGGAAATATTCATGTAGTGTTTCATTTTTGTTTTAATTTTTAGACAATTAAAGGTTTTCTGCAAGTAGTATTTCATTTAGAGAGTTAAAAGAAACTAAATCTTGCACATATGGTGTATGCACTACATGATCCAAGTGGATATTGGTGGCCACCCACCTATTCCAACTGGCTCCTTTTGACAGTTTTAGTTCAACACATTCTTATGTAATTCTTTGTAATGGTGGGTTCTAGACTTTCGGGGTTGTATGAATCCCTACACAACTACCAGGTGGATATTGGTGGATTCCCACCTAATCCAACTGGCTTATTTTGGAATTTTCATGTCAGTACATCTTTCTGTACTTCCAGGGCTGTTTTAGGGCCCTAAACAATGTTTTTTTTTGGCTTACCACAGCCAAATTGAAGACGAAATCATAGTTTGATGGGATGATGTGTAGTTCTCGAAAATAACTTTCCAACAGGCTATCACGCGCCTAAAACATAGGTCGTATGCAAAAGTTATGAGCTCGGGAAGTTGAGGTACCAACTTACCCATCGGGGCCCACATAACTTTTGGCGTTTCATCTCCTAGGGTTAGGTTTTTGGATGTCTATGGTTTTGGCATTCATGAATAATGTTAAAAAGGAATTTGGAGCCTCATTGTAATCATTTTTCTCAAACGGATGCACGTTGCAACCACATCTCTTCTTAGAGATAGCTACGACCATTCGAGCAAGTTGTTTTCAGTTCTGCAGTTTTACAATTTCAGCCTATTTTATTTATTCAATAGAAGTTATTGTTCACTGAATATCTGTTGTTGTTCTTCGTATCTCTATGTTATTGTATTTATTTTGTTATTCATTTTGTTTCTCTCGTAAATCCATATTAGTGGTACCATAGTGGTCTTCTCTTCATTTATTTTTCTTTGTGCATGTCCCCGACAAGCTCTGGGTACAAGAATTTGGGACTCGTACCAATCGAGCCTTTGCAAGATGAGCCACAGCGAGCCCAACAACAACCCATGGCGGACATAAAGAAATATGATGGAGCCAAAGATCCTTCTAAAAGTTTTCTCGAGGAAGCCCTTGCACGACAAAGGAACTAAATGATGGACAACTTTGCACAGATCCTTCGATGACTACCCACATGAGACACATCTTCATCAAGCGGCCATGAAACACCCTTCAAGGTACAGTTAAATTTTGATATTCCATTTTTTGAAGGATTGATAGATGTAGATGCTATAGATAAATGGATGAATCTGCTCGAAGGGTATTTTTCGGTCCACAATTTTTTCGATAGGGAAAATATTACTTTTGCACTCCTCAAGGATGTCCCCCATGTTAAGGACTGGTGGTATACTTACTCTGAATAAAGGGCCATAGAAGAATCTATAATATTTTCAATCACCCCCAAATGGGATTCCTTCAGAGATGCCATTAAAGAACAATACTACCTTGTTGTAAGCTACGAGGACCAATACACAAGATGGACAACCCTGCGTCAGGAATGGGACCAGACAATGCCATATTTCACCAATATTTTCCATACCCTGTGCACCAAATTGGGTATCAAAGACTCTGAACGACATCTGGTGCTGAAATACCATGACTTTCTGCATAGATACATTCAAACAAAAGTGGATTTTCTGGGCATTGCATCATTGGGTATGACTTATAGATATGTTGTCAAGATCAAGCATAAATTTAAGCAGAAGAGGTGAGAGTTTGGATTTTCAAACTCCTCACGGCCAAAGAAGGGAAAATGCGGCCCCAACTTACAAAGCAAGGGACATAGGAAATATGGCCACTCTCAGGAAAACCAGTCTAAGCTTCAACGCAAGAAGGGTAATGATAAGTTGAAGAAGGACATGGGAAAGGGGTGTGAATATCATAAAATCCCTTGGAACAACACCGAAGAATGTCTCTCCAAGTAGTCATTGGTGGTCGAGCTGAAATCTTCTGAGTCAGAGGCATATTCTGACTCCAAATCAAATCCAAAAGGAGGGAAGCGGATTATCGATGCCGAACCCATCGCCATTGTCGCTGTTAGAAAAACATGACCGCGAAGCAATAAAATAAAGCAAATGAGGAAATAAAACACAAAATATATACAATATAATAGAGAAATAGAGATATGTGGTTCAACCAGTGTGGGCTACATCCATTAGAGAAATTTCCAGGACCTTCCTTTATTATTATACAAAAAATGAAGGGATACGACCTACAACACACCCGCTGTAACTTCCTCTTATTTTTCTCACAGTCTCCTCTCTCAGAATACAATATTCACACTAATACATAGCCACAATACATTTCCCTCATAAAGGAGGGTTTCCTTCTAGGTAAAAATACCCTAACATAACTTCTACTGTTAGATTTGCAAACTTATAATGAACGATCCATATTTACTATGAAATTACAATATACATTTACAAGGATTTTTTTCCTTCAAGGACTTCACCCCTGAACCCCCGTTGGGAGCTCTCTTGCCCCCAAACCCTACAGGAGGGGCAAGGCCCACATGCACTCCCCCATGTGGAGGAGTGTACATTCTTCTAGGGTGTAAAGTCTTCATGGGGTATAAATATGGTGGAAAACAAAGGCCTATGAATCAGGAAGATAATCAGGCTCCACAACTAACAATCTCCCACTTGGATACTAATCTCAAGAAATCCACAACTGTTGTATTTGCTGGACTATGATCCTTCTTGGACCAAAATGAAACTGAGCAGGAACTCAGTTTCTCCCTGGTTACTCCCTTTGTTAACATGTCTGCATGATTTTGGCTAGTGTGTATATTTTCCAACTTCAAATGTCCATCTTCCAAAATGGATCGTATGAAATGGCACCTCAGTTGTATATGCTTAGTATTCGAATGGAAGGATAAGTTATTTGCAAGATGAATGACACTCTCACTGTCACAATACAACCTACTATTCTCTTGCTTCTTTCTCAATTCCTCCATAAACCTCTATAACCAAATCATCTCTTTACTAGCCTCTGTAGCAACAACATACTCTACCTCTGTTGTTGAAAGTGCAACAACCTTTTGCAGTTTCAAAATCCAACTTAATGTTGTTCCACCTATAGTAAAAGCATACCCTGTGGTGCTCCTCCTGCTATCTTTATTACCTGCCATATATGAATCAGCATATCCCTGTAGAACAATGTTTGAACCTCCAAAACATAATGCAAGAGTAGCAGTACCTCTCAAATACGTGAGAATCAACTTTACTGCCTCCCAATGTTCTTTACCTGGATTGTTCATATACCTGCTCACAACTCCCATTGCATGTGCAATATCTGGTCTTGTGCAAACCATCACATACATCAAGCTACCAATTGATGATGAATAAGGGACCCTGGACATGTATTCTATCTCCTCATGTGTCTTGGGACACATTTCCTTAGTTAATTTTAAATGGCTGGCCAAAGGTGTACTAACTGGTTTTGAATTCTACATTCTAAACCTCTCCAACGCCTTCTCTATGTACTCACCTTGAGACAATGTCAATTTGCATTTTTCCTGTCTTTGTTATTCTCATACAAAGGATTTTCTTTGCCGCACCCAAATCCTTCATCACAAATGAATTAACTAATTTCTTCTTGAGCACGTTTATATCCTGCGTATTAGACCCTACAACAAACATGTCATCTAGATACAATAGTAAGATAATATAACTTCCATTTTCTAGTTTTTTAAAATAAGCACAGTGATCAGAATGACATCTACTATAACCTTGTTCTGTCATAAACTCTTCAAACTTCAAATACCACTGCCTTGGAGCTTGCTTTAGGCCATACAAGCTCTTCTTCAACCTGCATACCATATTTTCCTTCCCTTTAACCTCATACCCCTATGGCTGCTACATATAAATCTCTTCCTCCAAATCCCCATGGAGGAAAGTTGTTTTTATATCTAACTGTTCAATATGAAAATCTTCTACTGCCACAAGACTTAAAATAGTCCCAATTGAAGTCATTTTAACAACAAGAGAAATATTTCATCAAAATCTATACCTTTCTTTTGTGCAAACCCCTTTACAACAAGTCTATCCTTGTATCACTTTTTGCCTCCATATTCTTCCTTCAACTTGCAAACCCATTTATTTTGTAATGCTCTTTTTCCTGCAAGAAACTGAACCAAATCTCGAGTCTGGTTATTTACCAGGGAATCCATTTCCTCTTTCATTCCTTGCTCCCATTTATTTTTAGTGTCTACCTGCATTTCCTCTTCATAACATTCTGGTTCACCAGAATCAGTCAACAATAAATAATACAATGAGGGAGAGTATCGTTAAGGGGGTCTACTTAACCTGGTAGATCTTTTAAGAACACTTGCAGGAGTTTGGGGTACCTATTTGTCATGTTGTTGTACACTTTGATTTTATGGTACCTTTGGAATTTATTTTTCAGTGGTCTCATCAAGCACTGTGTATTCTGGTTTTTGTTTTTTCTGTTTCTTTCCCTGCAACTGATCTTTGTACATGACCTTCTCATTGAATATGAAATCTCTACTCCTAATGATCTTGTGATTTTGATAATTCCATAAGCGACAACCCAAATCATTAACGCTGTATCCAATAAAGGTCCAACTTTACTATGAAATTACAATATACATTTACAAGACAATTTTTCCTTCGGGGGCGTCACCCCTGAACTCCTATCGGGGGTTTGCTTGCCCCCAGACCCCACAGGAGGGGAAATCCCCCCTTGCAATCCCCCATGTGGAGGAGTGTACATTCTTTCAGGGTGTAAAGTATTCATGGGGTATAAACACAACTGAAAACAATGCCCTCTGAATCTGGAAGATAATCAGGCTCCACAACCAACAATCACTACCACCAAAGTCCAACCAAGGAGACCAAATGAAATAGAGGAAAGGGAACACCTCTTTCACTCATAGATGTGGGTAAAGGTGGCTCCACTTCATTTAATTTTCGATAGCGATAGTCTGAAGAACCAAAACTCAGAAGAGGTCGTCAAGGGTTGGACCTACCGATGAAATTGCACTCGCATCCCTACACCATCGGTTGGCTTCACCAAGTAAGAGATCTTCACGTCAGCCCAAAATGTCATCTACCCTACGGTATCAAACCCTTCAAATATGAGGTATTGTGTGATATTTCTCCCCTTGAAGTTGGTGATGTTCTTTTAGGACAACCATATTTGTGGAAGAGACATGCTGTGTATGAGTCTAGACCCCACAATGTTATTAATACTCTGCATAGAAAATTGTACAAGATACCAGAGGTAGTGCCGCTACCACTATTTCTTTAATCTCAGCTAAGAAATGCAGTAAGGTCATTTCACAGATCGTGAATTTCGTCTTCTTCGTGATCCATGATCACAGTAAGAAAAAGGTCGTCGCCACATCCGTGACCTCTTCATAGAGCCTCTCTTTGGAGCATAAGAAAGTGGATGAAATCGTTGAAGAGTACAGATACATCTTCTCCTCACCCACCGGGGTATCGAAGCACTACCAAGTCAAGCATCCAATTGATCTAACCCCCGATGCACCTCTGCCTGATGGTCCAGTTTATCATCACTCACTGATGGAAAATGATGAAATCAAGCGTCACATCCAAGAGTTGCTTCAAAAGGGGCACATCAGACCTAGATCCTCCCCTTGTGGAAGATCGATTGTACTGGTGCAGAATAAATACAGGACCTGGTGGCTCTGCATTGATTACAGAGCATTAAACAAAATCATAGTCTAGAACCAATACCCAATTCCCTGATATGATGACCTTCTTGACCAACTCAAGGGGGCCAAGTTCTTCAACAAGATTGACCTAAAGTCTAGCTACCACCTGTTGGGCGCAGTCCTATTTTGAGGAGATGTTATTTTTGGAGGAAAAACCCATAATTTGAAAGAGACAATTGGAAGGAAAATCAACATGGAGGAGGAAAGCATGCAAGGTGCGCATGTAGGAAAATCTAACCACATTGGGATTAGGGTTTTTGTAAGAGAATGTAACAACTATTAAGTTGATAATTAGGATATATATCTACCTAGGAGGTCTAGGTCAGGTATGGGAAGTGATCTAATAAGTTTTTTAGAATAAGTAATTCGAAAAGGATTAGTTATTGTAATGGTTTTGAGATCTGATACTATTTTGTAAGATGTTTAGTTGTAGGAGAGTAAGGGAGCGGGACCTCGAGGGTTAGATTGCAGGATGAGGAGCTTGGTGTGATCTAGTCAACCTCATAGAGGTTATGGAGTCTGTTCTTTATATTTCTATTTGAAGACATAGTGCACGTGGCGCCAATTATTTAGATAACCATAATAAAAGAGCCTAAGAGCCAGATCTTTGTGGACGTAACCCAGGAGGGGGTGAACCATGGTAACATCTGTTTTATGTGATGTATTGATTGCATATTTCCCTTCTGCTAGTAATTAGACTATGAATGAATAATGTTATGTGCTAGATATGTTAGAATATATGTATCAACTCAATAGGTGAATGCATATCAAGGATAATAGACATAAGAAACAGATCAAGGCCTAAGAAGATAAAATAAGATCTCCGATCCCCACTCTTTCCCAGACTGCAAGCATCTGAGCATTGTAGTAAACCATAGAACTATCTTGGGTGAGATCGCGTAGTACACTCTATGTGTTGTGTTGCCTTCTTGGTTACTAGGAGGGTCGATAGTTTTAGAGGGCTTTGTTGGAAGCTTGTTCATATCTGAACCTGGGTCAGCCCAAGGAGTAGTAAGAGAGAGTAGTAATCAACAAATGGTTTCATTGCTGGCTGGAACTGATGGGATTGAGTGAGGTGGATCCAAGTAAGAATTGCACAAAAAATGAGAGTATAGAAGGGGATGTTCAAACCATGGAATCCAACGAAGGTGGAGATTGAAATCTGGTTGAAAACAAAGGAGCTTAAGTTTGTGCATAAGGATAACATAAACCCTAAGTTAACACCATGAAAATATCTAGATAAGTATTTGTTTAGCGACTTGCATGAGGACTTTTCCTATGATTTCCCACATGTGTTATAGAAGTGGCTATTGGTGTTGAAAGACAACCACCCTACGAATCGAATTAGAAAACTCGAGTGGAATCCTGTGGAGATCACATCTACAAAAATTTAACAACAAATTCATGCGCATAGTAGATTTCTAGTTAGAGAGTATTGTTGCAGGATTTATCACAAAATTTGTAGTAGATACCGCAAGGTCCTACAATGAAACTGAACAAGAATTTATAAAAGGACCCAGAGGTAGGTATATCAGATTGTTGTATACTGCCATCAAGATTTTACTGTATAACAAAGGTGTAATGACTATGGCATCAGACAACTAAACTTCCCTGTGTGCATGGAGGAAGCATTAACAAGCGGTGGAGAAATGGATGAAGAAATGGATAAGGGAAAGAAGCAGGAGGCCATGGACCTAATTATGATGGATGGATATCAGATCAAGTAGATCATGGAAATAACTGGAAAAACTCATAGTGGAGTACCCTACCAATATAACATGAATAATAAGAAGAGAGCCATAGTAGATAGAGAAGGATTGGTTAGTGATGAAGAAAAGGTAGAGGATTTCTGGGCTGTGGAGCAGATTGAGGAAATCCTATGCGCAACATATGAAAGGAAGATAAGAGGTCCGAGGGAAGGAACATAAAGAATAATTCCTATCCATGTCAGTGTCACTATGGAAACCATAACCTCATGTGCAACTAATACACCAGAAATAACACCACCATTTAGACAACCAAATTTTAGTGGAAGAAAGACAATAGGAAGTGCGCCCAATCAAGGAGTAGCGACTCCAGGAGCCAGTTCATAAAGTAGTAGTCAAGTATCTACACCGCGCGGAGGTACTAGTTCATCATCATTCAGGATGGAAGAATATGATCCCACCATCAGGTTACCAAAATTCAAGGGAGAGGCATCGGAGGACCCTGTAAAGGACTTGTTCATCTGTGAGAAGATCTGGGAAGCAAAACAGATCATAGATGAGGATACAAAACTTGTGCAGTTAACTATCACGCTAAGAGACAACACACTAGACTAGTACATGAGCCTAGCTGTAAACAGTCCACTAGGAACAATAAGGATGATTGGAGATTTCAAAAAACTACTGATAAATGAATTCTAAAAGCCAAGTTCATAGGATCAGTACATGAATGAGATTCTTGAAATCAGGCAGAAACTAGGTGAGTCTGTTTGGGAGATCGACTAGAGATTCAAATGATTGAAGGGTAAGTTGAAGTATGTCATGAATGATATGCAACATAGACATCTATTTGTGAATTCACTGCTACCACATTTTAAGTACTCGTTGAGACAACAAAAGTTTCAAACTCACATAGAGACGTTGCAGGAATCCCTACAACTAGAAGAGAACTGGTATCAAAAGATAGATCCAACAATAGAGGAGTTGAAGGAGGATCTAAAGAACCTCACATTTCAACTAAACCAGAATAAGAGCAAAGAGAAAAGAGAAGTTTTTTGGTGTACCACATGCAGGATGGAAGGACACCACAGTAATGAGTGCCCAAATTTCACGCAGTACATGGAAACATGACTACCAAACCCTTTGTCAACAAGAGGACCATGGTTTGAGATATGCAAGACACGTGGACATGAATCATATCATTTTCCAATGATTCGAAAGTATCAGACAGTACCTAAGATTTCATATTTCAACTTTGGCAAATCAATGGGTCATGATGACAAAGATTGTAGGACAATGGAATTGATGCAGGAAAGAACGTCAGACACCTATAGGGTGCTGACAGAAATGATGATAGGAAAAGATTCACCTTATTTTAACTAGGTACCACCTCCATACAACACTGTGCAACAATAGTACAACACTGTACATCCTCATTATAATAACACACAACCATAGTATAACCCCGCACAGTATAATCATGTGCCTCAGTACAAGGCACCACGAGTAGATTGAGGTGGATACAGAGGTGGAGGAGGAGGTAGAGGAGGATTTGGAATATTAAAACATCCAGTCATGTGACACAACTTCCAACAACGAGGACAATATGCAAGGGAATGTCCACTTCCACCTACGACATGTATGTATTGTCGCACAACAGACCATGATATAGAGGACTGCCCAACAATATTGGGGAAGATTCGAGAAAAAAGTAATAAGAATAATCAGAATGTTCAGTGGATTTCTGCAGAGGTGAGGGATGATGGAATAAATATCAACATAGTCACACGAGGAGGTGCTAATATAGGAGCTAACGCAGTAAGACAAGATCCAACACAACACCAATGGGTGAAGAAGAATACTGAACCACATAAACAATTCAATGCGAGGAAAGAAAAATAAATATTCAAGGAGGAAAGACATGAGTTCCTCAAGAAAGATTTTGCATCTACATCAACCTTGCAGCATACTCAGAACGTACCAATGTACAAAATTCCCTCCTTAATGGACCACACCAGGGAAGTAACACCTATAGTGCAATTAAGTACCATAAATAATTTTCTACAATGCTGTGTTAAGCTACTGAATGACCAATCATCTGTTAAAATTTTGAAAAACATGTTAGAAAGATGTAACAGAGAGGTAGAGGCAAATTTAGAGCAGAAGATAGTCAATCACCTCCATTCAAGAAGGAGAACAAGCAGAGAATTCAGACTGAATGCCAACATTGGATATTTCAATATGGGAGACATTATATTAGATTTAGGCTATGAGGTCAACATCTTACCTAAGAAGACATGGAAATGTATGGGAGCACCCACATTAGGCTACTCACATGTCCAATTGAAGCTAGCAAACCAACACAAATTTCTACCAATTGGAAGACTTAAGGGTGTGACGGTAGATCTGGATGGAGTGCACACTAAGGGAGATTTTGAAGTGATAGAAATAGTAGATGGTACAACACCTTATCCAACATTGCTTGGCTTGGATTGGGAGTTTGATAACCAAGCCATAATCAACTTGAAAACAAGTAAGATAACCTTTGAATCAGGAGAATACAGATTCATTGCACCATTATACCCTTCAGAAGGGGAAAGGTTCGTAGAACCAACTTGTCTAGATTTAGAGTAAATAAACCAGTTATACAAAACAACCGTGTGTGAAGAACATTATGTCAACCCAACTGCAGATGGAGTACTCAGCTGGAGGAGCATCACATCATGTGCTTCTAATTTAGATATAGGGCTAGAAAATTGGTAGCAAATATTACATGAAGTGTCCACAATAAGGTGCGCAAGAATAGACTGCGCAATAAGAAGGGTGGGTACATAGATAAGAGAACCTCCCAGTTTTCATGGCATAGATGACTTAGAAGATTTCCTAACAAGATACAAAGATGAAGTGTTAGAGAACTAGAGGCTCTTATCCCTGGCCATTGCACTCAAGGTAACACCTACAAGATGGTGGGGTGCGCACAAAGAGGCAGTTAAGGACTGGTACCAATGTAAGCGACTACTACATATCAGATTCGGTGTAGAACAAGGCAACAATAAAATGCAAATATATGATGGACATGGGACATCGGTAGAAAATTTGGAGAGATGTAGAATATTATGGAGGATGACATCACTAGAGGAATGGCCTCATCACTTCATCCGTACCTTAGAAGAAATTCCAGAAAAATGGTATGTAGACCAGGAATTGCGCAGAGGCACTACAGAAAGGACATCATTACATTAGAACTTTATAGTAAATTTATCATTTGAACATGAGAACCCCAACATGGATTTAGCACCCAAACAAATAAGAGGAGTGATATTTATTAAGGAACCATAGGTTGAACTCATAACAGAGTATCAACAACAGAACAAACAAATAGTCAAAGAGTTACTGTCATGCTATCACGTGGAAGAAGAAGCACCAGAGGAAGATGACCCACACAACATTTATATTACAGAATTTGAAGGTGAAAGAGAGGTGGAAGGCCCATATTTGGAATTAGAAGTATTTGCTTCACCTATAAAATAGAAGAAAGTTAATATTGGGACAATAGATAAACCTAAAATGGCAAGTACTGGAGACTATTGTGATGAACAAACAGTGGAAAGAATAACAGAGTTACTGCACGAGTACAATGACCCATTCCCAACAATATTTACATAGATGAAAGACATAGTAGGAGAGCTAGGAGAGATGAAGATACCTCTCAAACCTGATGCTAGATCTGTCAGACAAAGATCTTATAGACTAAATCCAATATATAAGCATAAAGTGAAAGCAAAAATTGATAGAATGTTAGAAGTTGGAATTATAGAACCAATGGAAGAATCTGAATGGATAAGCCCTATGGTGGTACAAGAAAAGAAACAAGGGGGGATAAGGATTTGTGTAGACTTGAGAAAACTGAATGATGCATGCCTACATGATCCTTTTCCTACCCCTTTTACATATGAGGTACTAGAGAATGTAGGAGTCCAGGAATCATATTCATTTACAGATGGATTCTCAGGTTACCACCAGATCAAAATAGTTGCAGAAGACAGGTACAAGACTACCTTTGCTACATAATGGGGATCCTACTAGTACAAAGTCATGCATTTTGGACTGAAGAATGCACCAACTATATTTTCAAGGGTAGTAATAGCTGCATTTAAGGAGTTCATACATCAATTTTTAGAAGCATATTTGGATGATTGGACTGTATACAATCTACTAAAAGATCACGTGGAAGTATTAAGGATGATGTTGGAGAGATGAAGACAATGTCATATATAATTGAATAACAAGAAGTGCATCTTTGGAACACCTTTTGGAATATTATTGGGACACATAGTGTGCAAACAAGGCTTGTTAGTAGATCATGCCAAGATTGCAGTGATTGTTAATTTACCACCACCAAATTCAGTGCGTCAGTTGAGAGAAACATTGGGACATACATGGTACTACATAAAATTCATAAAAGGGAATGCAAAGATCACTACACCAATTAAAAAACTGTTAAAGAAGGATATTAAATTCCAGTGGAATGAGGATTGCCAACAAGGGTTGGACACCCTAAAAGAAAAGATGGTCACATCACCTATTCTAGTATTTCCATATTGGGAGAATACTTTCCATGTGCATGTAGATGCATCGACTACAACACTTGGAGTAATTATGGCACAACCAGGATCACGAGATTTGGACCATCCTATAGCATTTGCAAGCTTAAAACTATCCGAATAAGAGAAGAACTACAATACTACAGAAAGAGAAGGCCTAGCTATGGTCTATTTACTTCAGAAGTTCAGACATTACTTACTGGGAAAACACTTTAACATGTTCACAGATCATTTAGCCCTCAAATACCTAGTCAACAAGCTAGTGTTGGGGGGGAAGATCTATAGATGGCTACTGTTATTTCAAGAATTTGACTTTGAAGTTATAGTTAAAGAAGGGAAGCTAAATGCAGGACCTGATCAAATGTCAAGGGTAACCAATGGAGAAGAACCTACCAACTTGGAAGACAACTTCCCTGATGCACAGTTATTTTCAGTCCAAGTAGTTGACAAATATTTTGCTGACATCATTGAATACTTGATTACAGGGATTGCACCACAAGAGTTTAACACTGCACAAAAGAAAAATCTGGTAGTCAGATTTGTAGACTACCAATTGATTGCATGACACTTATACAAAATGGCCACAAACAAAATTTTGAGAAGATGTGTACTAGAACATGTGTTGGCACAGGGGAAAACCCAGGGTTCAATGCTACAACAATGCACCAACAAAGCCCTAACTACCAGCCCTTTCGGCAACACCTAACTTTTTCATACGATCTCCATTTTAGGCGTATGATAGCCCATTGGAAATATCGATCTAAGGAAAAAAACACTTTCAAATTTTGGGACAACAACATACCCCAAACAACGTCGTTTAGGGCCTCAAAATGGCTCCAGAAGTTTAGGACTTGAAAAACTGCTAAAAATAGTAAATTATCAAAATTGCTAGAAAGCTGTTTTGAGCCAGCTGGAAAAGGTGGGTGGCCACTGATATCCACCTGGATCAATCCTCCATCCCTAGGAAGTAATGGTCTCCATTGTGTTGATTTTCCCCATCATATGAGGAAATTTCTGATGAATTTGAACCCGAGTGAGCCACTTGCCTTGGTGCAAGAGTTGCCCTGCTTTGACGACTCGATAAAGCTGGATACTTTGTTGCCGAGTGCCCTTGATCTGTGTGTCCACAATCTGATCACTAGATGCCTGTTGTATGTATTCGGGGTTGAGATCTGTTGGTGTCAAATGTTCTTATATGTCTGAGGTGTCCAATAATGGTGGGAAATAAGGCCGAAGGAGGTCCACGTTGAACACTGGGTGCAGGCCAAGGAAAGGAGGAATGTTGAACGCAAAAGAATTATACCCCACATCCTTGGTGATGGTGTAATACCCATAACGGAGTGGGTGAAGCTTCCGATGGGGTCCTGTAAGATGTTCTTTCTGCAAGTGCAACCAAACTTTGTCGCCCACCTGAAACTTATGTGGAACCCGATGTTGATCATGGAGCTACTCGTACCTGTCATTCAACTTCTGTAGGATATCCTGAACCTGTTGGTAGATGTGTTGGATCCTCTCAATGAACTGGGTGGCTTTGTCAGCCTCGGTTGGAGCAGGAGATGAGTCAGTCGAGGTGACCGCAAGGGGAAGTGAAACATCTATGGGACCCAATGTCTAGAATCCCAACCCCACCTGAAAGGGGTTGTGGTTGATTGAGATATGCAGGGCTCGGTTGTAGCTATGCTAGACATAGGGAAGACTCTCATCCCATGTGCGAGTTCACTTGGAATTATACATAAGCAGGATATGCACGATCATTTAATTTACGACCTCGGTTTGGCCATCTTTCTGGGGGTGGAAGGCCGTGGATTTGGTGAGCTTGGTGTCTAGCAGTGACCAGAGGTTTGACCAGAATGTGCTGATAAATCAACTATCCTGATCTGAGACAATGGTTTATGTAATTCCAAAATGTACCCAGACTCGTTCAAAGAAGATCTTTGTAGTGGCTTCTGCTGTGATGGTCTTCTTGCAAGAAACCAGAATCACCATCTTAGAAAAGTGATCGACAACCACAAAAACACAGTCATTTCCCTGCTTGGTGGACGGGAGGCCCGACATGTAGTCCATTGAGATGGATTCCCATGGTCTATCAGGAGTAGGAAGAGGGGTGTACTGGCCCTTTTTCTTAGTGTTTGGTTTGGCAATAACATAGGAAGTGCAAGACCTAATATACTTGTTGACCTCCTGTCGAAGTTTCAGCTAGTAGAAATGTTTTTGTAGCATCACCACTGTCTTTTCGACGCCGAAGTGTCCTACCACCTGGCTGTAGTGGGCTTCCCAGATCAACTTCTCTCGCTCACTTGAGGGAACAAATATATGGCCCAGACGACACAACAACCCATCTTGAAGATGGAAATTATCAACAACTTCCTTTGCACCTAACATTTGGTAGGTGGTGGCAAAGTCTGAGTCTGTCTCATAGAGTTGGGGCCATCCAGAGGTCTCATGTCCACAGGAGTCTAGCACTGTGGTGAGTGCCGCAACTGGTGGTCTACTGAGGCAATCAGTGACGCGGTTGGTGCTTCATGTTTTATACTTGATGTTGAGGTGGAATTGCTGCAAGTATGTGGACCACTTTTGATGGCGGTCATTCTGCAATTTTCCTTGTGTCTGCTTGAACTGTAGTGGCTTATGATCAGTGTGGATGACTGTCTCCCTCCCAAGAATGTAATGTCTCCACTGGCTGCAGGCTTTCACAATGGAGTACATTTATTTGTCGTAAGTAGGCTACTCACAGACAAAATCTAATAGTGTCACACTATGATAGGCCACGGGGTGGCCGTGTTGCATGAGAACGACACCCACAGCATAGTCTGAAGCATCAGTCTCAATCTCAAAGGGCTGCTGCAGGTCTGGTAGTGAAAGTACTGGGGTTGAGCACAAGTGCTGCTTCAAATCATTGAATGCTTGTTGTTGGGGCTATCCCCATGCAAATTTCTCCTTACCACCACCTCTGGTTATTTGGCTGAGGGCCCATGCAATATGGGAGAATCCCAACACAAACCTGTGGTAGAAATTGGCAAGGCCCAAGAAGCTTCAAAGCTTAGTGAGTGCGGTTGGGGCTGGCCAGTCACGGATGATATGGATCTTGGATGGATCCACATGTATGCCATGTCTATCAATGATGTATCCTAGGTAATGGACCCTGTCGATGCCGAAGGAGCATTTTTCCAAGTTGCTGTATAACTTGTGTTGCCGCAGGGTGTGCAGAACCTACTGAATATGCTGCAAGTGTTCGGCCCAAGTCTTGCTGTAAATGAGAATGTCATCAAGATACACCACTACAAAAGTATTGGTGAATGGTCATAGGATATTGTCCATCATCATCATGAAAGTGGCTGGAGCGTTTGTCAGACCAAAGTGCATGACCAACCATTCAAAAAGGTCTTCCTTTGACTTGAAGGTGGTCTTCCATACATCTGTCTGTTCTATCGGGACCTGGTGGTAGCCAAACTTTGGATCAATATTACTGAAGTATTTGGCCCCCATGAGTTGATCAAGGAGGTCGTCGATTCAGGGAATCGGGTACAAGTTCCTGACTGTGATTTTATTCAGAGCCCGATAATCAATGCAAAGTCCCCAGGTTCCATATTTCTTCTGTACCAACACGATTGGGCTCCCGCAAGGTGATGATCTAGGATTAATGTGCCACTTGTGGAGCAATTCTTAGATCTATCTCTTGATCTCCTCATTCTCTAACAGAGAGTGGTGATAGACTGGCCCATTGGGCAGCGGTGTGTCGGGGGTCAGATCGATTGGGTGCTTGACCTGACAGTGCAGAGGTACCCCGATAGGTGAGGAGAATATATCCAAGTTTTCTTCCATGACCTTATCTACTTACTTCTGTTGTGTGGAGAGGTCGGTTGTAAAGACCCTAGATGTGGCTGTGATTTTTCTCTCATTCTGATAGCGAATCATGAAGAAGAAAAACTTCCCCATCTAAGAGATGACCTTCCTGCATTGCTTAGCAGAGATCAAGGAAATAACACTAGTTGGGACAGCCTCGGGTATCCTATAAAATTTCCTGTTCAAAGTAATAATAACACTACGAGGCCTAGACTCATATACAACATGACATTTCCATAAATAAGGTTGGCCAAAAAGAACATCACAAACATCAAGAGGAGAAACATCACACAATACCTCGTCTTTGAAGGGCTTGATGCCATACAACAGTCGACACTATTGGCTGACGCGAAGATAGCTTCTTTGGCGGAGCCATCCAATGGTGTAGGGTGGTGGGTGCGGCGTTGTCGGCAGGGCCAACCACTTGACGACCTCTGCTGAGATGAGGTTCTTCTGACTACCACTATCAATGATGAAGTGCAGTGGGGTGCCTTTTACCCACATCTGTGAATGGAAGAGGCGCTCTCCTTCTTCTGGTTCGTCTGGTTCACCATGCTGGAGCTTCGTGGTAGCAACGGTGGCACTGGGTTCCGCATCAATGATCCATGTTCCCCTTTCTGGTTTTGACTCAGAGTCAGAACTTACATCTGATTCAAAGGATTTCACTTCGGCCACTAGCATTTTCTTTGAGCGGAAGTCATCTGTGTTATGCCAAGGGCTCTTATGGAAGTCACACCACTTCCCAATATCTTTGTTTGTCTTTCCGGTGTCCTTTGCTTGTGGCTTGGACTGGTTGTCCTGATACTATCCATATCGATTGGCCACACCCAAGGATGAGATGTCCGGAAATTCATTTTCGGTCTAGATGTATATATGTAGAGCACCACGATACTTGAGCACCAAATGTCTCTCTGAATATTTGATACCCAACTTGGTGCGCAATATATGGAAGATATTCATGAAATCTGGCACTGCTTGGTCTCTTTCTTACCGCAGTTTGGTCCATTTGGTATACAAGTCATCATAACTTTCGACATGGTAGTATTTTTCCTTAATATCATCCTTGAAGGATTCCCAGGTGGCTGTGACTGTAAATAATGAAGGTTCCTCTATTTCCTTTTGCTCACAGAAAGTTTCCCACCAATATTTGACATGGGGAACGACTTTGAGGAGCAAAAAAGTAATATTTTCTCTATTCGAAAAGTTATGGATAGAGAAATACCCTTCTAGTAGAATCAACCACTTGTCTACAACATCTGCGTCTATCCGACCTTCAAATATAGGAATATCGAAGTTTATTTGTACCTTGAAGGTGGCGATGCCTCCACTCGAAGAAGATGTGTCCCCTGTTGGTAGTCGTCGAAGGTTTTGTGTGAAATTATCCATCATCTCATTCCTTTGTTGCATGAGGGATTCCTTAATCAATAGTTTGAAAGGTTCTCTTGTCTCGTCATCTTTCTTTTCTCCTTCCATGAGAGGTCGCTTGCGTGTGCTAGAGCTTTTGTCCTCAAGAGAAACAAGCTTGAGTCCCAAATCTTTGTACTCCGACCTCGTTGGGGACATGCATTAAGAAGACAAGGATACGACCACTCTGATACCACTGATCTGGATTTTATGAGTAGAATGAAATGACTACAGATTATTACCAGATGCTTAACACATAATAACAAAGATACAATAAAACTGGTTTTCTATTCAATAAGGAAATAAGCTTAAACTGTAAAATGCAGCGGAAAACAAGCTTGCTGGAATGGTGGCGACTTATCTCTTAGAAGAGATGTGACGGCTGCACTCATTTGCAAGAAGATGATTACAATGAGGCTCTCAAGGCCTTTTTACAATAAACAGGAGTTTCAAAAACCTGAATAACCCTAGGAGATGATGCGCCAAAAGTCATGTGGGCCTTGTTTGGGTAAGTCAGTACATCAACTTCCCGGGGTCATAACTTTTGCATACGATCTCCATATTAGGCGTATGATATCCCATTGGAAAGATCTATTTGAGAACTACAACAGTTGCAAATTTTACGACAACAACATACCCCAAAAAACATCGTTTAGGGCCTCAAAATGACTCCGGAAGTTCAGGACCAGAAAAATGCTAAAAATAGTAAATTATCAAAATTGCTACAAAGATGTTTTGAGCCAGCTGGAAAAGGTGGGTGGCCACCGATATCCACCTGGATCAATCCTCCATCCTTAGGAAGCAATGGTATCCATTGCATTGAGTTCTCCCATCAGATGAGGAAATTTATGCTGAATTTGGCCCCGGGTGAGTCACTTTCCTTGGTGCAGGAGCTGCCCTGCTTTGACGAGTCGATAAAGATGGATCCTTTGTTGGTGAGTGCCATTGATCTGTGTGTCCACAATATGATCACTGGATGCCTGTTGTATGCATTCAGGGTTGAGCTCTATTGGTGTCAGTTGTTATTCTACGTCTGAGGTGTCCAATAATGGTGGGAAATAAGGCCGAAGGAGGTCCACGTTGAACACTAGGTGCAGGCCAAGGAAAGGAGGAATGTTGAGCGCAAAAGAATTATCCCCTACATCCTTGGTGATGGTGTACGACCCATAATAGAGTGGGTGAAGCTTCTGATGGGGTTCTGTAAGGCGTTTTTTCTGCAAGTGCAGCCAAACTTTGTCGCCCACCTGAAACTTATGTGGAACCCGATGTTGATCATGGCGCTGCTTGTACTTGTCATTGGACTTCTATAAGATATCCTGAACCTATTGACAGATGTGCTGGATCCTCTCAATGAAATGGGTGGCTTTGTCAGCCTCAGTTGGAGCAGGAGAGGAGTTGGGCGAGGTGACCGCAAGGGGAAGTGCAACATCTATGGGACCCAATGGTTGGAATCCCAACCCCACCTGAAAAGGGATGTGGCCGGTTGAGATATGCAGGGCTCGGTTGTAGCTATGATGGACATAGGGAAGACTCTCATCCCATGTGCAAGGGCACTTGGAATTATACATGCATAGTATATGCAGGATCATTCGATTTACGACCTCGGTTTGGCCATCTTTCTGGGGGTGGAAGGTCGTGGATTTGGTGAGCTTGGTGTCCAGCAGTGACCAGAGGCTCGACTAGAATGTGCTGAGAAATAGAATGTCCCGATCTGAGACAATGGTTTGTGGGATTCCAAAATGTACCTAGACTCATTCAAAAAAGAGCTTGACAGTGGCTTCTGCTGTGATGCTCTTCTTGCAAGCAACTAGAATCACCATCTTAGACAAGCGATTGACAACCACAAAAACATAGTCATTTCCCTGCTTGGTGGACAGGAGGTTTGACATGTAGTCCATTGAGATGGATTCCCATGGTCTATCAGGAGTAGGAAGAGGGGTGTACATGCACTGTTTCTTAGTGGTTGGTTTGGCAATAGTGCAGGCAATGCAAGACCTGATATACTTGCTGACCTCCTATCGAAGTTTCGACCAGTAGAAATGTTTTTGTATTATCGCCACTGTCTTTTCGATGCCGAAGTGTCCTGCCACCCGGCTGTAGTGGGCTTCCCAGATCAACTTCTCTTGCTCACTTGAGGGAACACATATATCGCCCAGATGACACAACAACCCATCCTGAAGATGGAAATTATCAACAACTGCCTTTGCACCCAACATTTGGTAGGTGGTGGTGAAGTCCGGGTCTATCTCAGAGAGTTGGGGCCATCCAGAGGTCTCATGGCCGTAGGAGTCTAGCACTATGGTGAGTGCCACAACTGGTGGTTTGTTGAGGAAATCAATGACATAGTTGGTGCTTCCTTTTTTATACTTGATGTTGAGGTGGATATGCTGCAAGTATGTAGACCACTTTTGATGGTGGTCATTCTACAATTTTCCTTGTGTCTACATGAACTACAGTGGCTTATGATCAGTGTGGATGGCTGTCTCCCTCCCAAGAATGTAATGTCTCCACTGGTGGCAGGCTTATGCAATGGAGTATATTTCTTTATCGTAAGTAGGGTACTTACAGACAACATCTGATAGTGTCGCACTATGATAGGCCATGGGGTGGCCATGTTGCGTGAGAATGACACCCACAACATAGTCTGAAGCATCAGTCTCAATCTCAAAGGGCCACTGCAGGTCTGGTAGTGAATGTACTGGGGCTGAGAATAAGCGCTACTTCAAATCATCGAACGCTTGTTGTTGGGGCTGGCTCCATGCAAATTTCTCCTTACCACCACCCCTGGTTATTTGGCTGAGGGCCCATGCAATATGGGAGAATCCCAACACAAACCTACGATAGAAATTGGTAAGGCCCAAAAACCTCCAAAGCTCAGTGAGTGTGGTTGGGGCTGGCCAGTCACGGATGACATGGATCTTGGTTGGATCCACACATACGCCATGTTGATCAATGATGTAGCCTAGGTAATGGACCCTGTCCATGCCGAAGGAGCATTTTTCCAAGTTGGCGTATAGCTTGTGCTGCCGCAGGGTGTGAAAAACCTACTGAATATGCTACAAGTGTTCAACCCAAGTCTTGCTGTAAATGAGAATGTCATCAAGATACACCACTACAAAATTATTGGTGAATGGTCGTAGGATATCGTCCATCATCCTCATGAAAGTGGCTGGAGTGTTTTCCAGACCAAAGGGCATGACCAACCATTCAAAAAGGCCTTCCTTTGACTTGAAGGCGATCTTCCATACATCTGTCTGTTCTATCGGGACCTGGTGGTAGCCAGACTTTAGATCAATCTTACTGAAGTATTTGGCCACCATGAGTTGATCAATGAGGTCATTGATTCGGGGAATCGGGTACCAGTTTCTGACTGTGATTTTATTCAGAGCCCAATAATCAATGCAAAGTCATCAGGTTCCATATTTCTTCTATACCAACAAGATTGGGCTCCCGCAAGGTGATGAGCTAGGATGGATGTGCCCCTTGTGGAGAAATTCTTGGATCTGTTGCTTGATATCCTCATTCTCTAATAGAGAGCGACAATAGACTGGCCCATTGGGCATCGATGTGCCAGGGGTCAGATCGATGGGGTGCTTGACCTGGTAGTGCAGAGGTACCCCGATAGGTGAGGAGAAGATATCCGAGTATTCTTCCATGACCTTATCTACTTGCTTCTACTGTGTGGAGAGGTCGGCCGCAGAGACCCTGGATGTGGCTGTGATTTTTCTCTCATTCTGAGAGTGAATCACGAAGAAGACAAACTTCCCCATATGAGAGATGACCTTCCTGCATTGCTTAGCATAGATCAAGGAAATAGAAATAGGTGGGACAGCCTCGGGTATCCTGTACAGTTTCCTGTTCAAAGCAACAATAACACTACGAGGCCTAGACTCATATACAACATGACATTTCCATAAATAAGGTTGTCCCAAAAGAACATCACAAAAATCGAGAGGATCAACATCACACAATACCTCGTCTTTGAAGGGCTTGATGCTGTACGATAGTTGACATTGTTGGCTGATGCGGAGATCGCTTTCTTGGCGGAGCCATCGAATGGTGTAGGGTTGTGGGTGCGTCGTTGTCGGCAGGGCCAACCGCTTGACTACCTCTACTGAGATGAGGTTATTCTGGCTACCACTAGCAATGATGAAGTGTAGTGGGGTGCCTTTTACCCACATCTGTGAATGGAAGAGGTGCTCTCCTTCTTCTGGCTCATTTGGTTCACCATGCTGGAGCTTGGTGGTAGAAACGGTGGCATTGGGTTCCACGTCAATGATCCGTCTTCCCCTTTCTAGTTCTAACTCAGAGTCAGAACTTGCATCTGATTCAGAGGCTTTCACTTCATCCACCAGCGTCTGCTTTGAGGGACAGTCAACAATGTTATGCCAAGGCCTCTTATGGAAGTCGCACCACTTCCCAGTATCTTTCTTTGTCTTTTCAGTGTCCTTCTTTGCTTGCGGCTTGGACTGGTTGTCCTGATACTATCCATCTTTGCTCTATCCTTTGTTCTGTGGGTTTCGACTGCCCTTTCTTGGATTTTGTTGTGTGGGGTTCCCCAACCCAAATTGTCGCGTCTTTTGTTTGAGCTTCTGCTCAATTTTGACGACATATCGATAGGCCACGCCCAAGGATGAGATGTCCAAAAATTCCATTTTGGTTTTGATGTATCTATGTAGAGCATCGCGATACTTGAGCACTATATGTCTCTCCAAATCTTTGATACCCAACTTGGTGCGCAAGGTACGAAAGATATTTGTGAAATCTGGCACTACATGGTCTCTTTATTGCCTCAGTGTGGTCCATTTGGTATGTGAGTCGTATCAACTTTCGACAGAGTAGTATTGTTCCTTAATAGCATCCCTGAAGGATTCCTAGGTGGTCGTGACTATGAATAATGAGGGTTCCTCTATTTCCTTTTGCTCACAGAAAGTTTCCCACCAATCTTTGACATGGGGAACGACTTTGAGGAGTGCAAAACTAATCTTTTCTCTATTCGAAAAGTTATGGATAGAGAAATACCCTTCTAGTATATTAAATCACTTGTCTACAACATTTGCATCTATCTAACCTTCAAATATAGGAATATCGAAGTTTATTTGTACCTTGAAGGGGGCGGTGCCTCCACTTGAAGAAGATGTATCGCCTGTTGGTAGTCGCCGAAGGATTTGCACAAAATTATCCATCATCTCATTCCTCTGTTGTGTGAGGGATTCCTCAATCAACAATTTGAAAGGATCTCCTGTCCCATCATCTTTCTTTTCTCCTTCCATGAGAGTTTGCTTGGGTGTGCAAGAGATTTTGTCCTCAAGAGAAACAAGCTCGAGACCCAAATATTTGTACTCCGACCTCATTGGGGACATGCATTAAGATGACAAGGAGCAGATCGCTCTGGTACCACTGATCTGGATTTTATGAGCATAATGAAATGACTACAGATTATTTCCATATGCTTAACACAGAATAACAGAGATACAGTAAAACTGGTTTTCTGAGAAGAGATGTGATAGATGCACTCATTCGCAAGAAGATGATTACAATGAGGCTCTCAAGGCATTTTTACAATAAACAGGAGTTTCAAAAACCCTAAACATCGAAAAACCTAACCCTAGGAGATGAAGTGCCAAAATTCATGTGGGCCCCGTTTGGGTAAGTCAGTACATCAACTTCCTGGGGTCGTAACTTTTGCATACGATCTCCATTTTAGGCGTATGATAGCCCATTGGAAAGATCTATCCGAGGGCTACAACATTTGCAAATTTTACTACAACAACATACTCCAAAAAATGTCGTTTAGGGCCTCAAAACGGCTCCAGAAGTCCAGGACCCGAAAACTGCTAAAAATAGTAAATTATCAAAATTGTTAGAAAGCCATTTTGAGCTAGCTAGAAAAGGTGGGTGGCCACCGGTATCCACCTGGATCAATCCTCCATCCTTAGGAAGCAATGGTATCCATTGCATTGAGTTCCCCCATCAGATGAGGAAATTTCTGCTGAATTTGGCCCTGGGTGAGCCACTTGCCTTGGTGCAGGAGCTTCCTTGCTTTGACGAGTCGATAAAGATGGATCCTTTGTTGTTGAGTGCCCTTGATATGTGTGTCCACAATATGATCACTTGATGCCTATTGTATGTAGTGGGGGTTGAGCTCTGTTGGTGTCAGCTGTTCTGCTACTTCTGAGGTGTCCAATAATGGTGGGAAATAAGGCTGAAGGAGGTCCACATTGAACACTGGGTGCAGGCCAAGGAAAGGAGGAATGTTGAGATCAAAAGATTTATCCCACACATCCTTGATGATGGTGTATGGCCCATAATAGAGTGGGAAAAGCTTCTGATGGGGTCTGTAAGGCATTCTTTCTGCAAGTGCAGCCAAACTTTGTCGCCCACCTAAAACTTATATGGAACCCGATGTTGATCATGGTGCTGCTTGTACTTGACATTGGACTTCTGTAGGATATCCTGAACCATTTGGCGGATGTGATGGATCCTCTCAATGAACCGGGTTGATTTGTTAGCCTCAGTTGGAGTAGGAGAAGAGTGGGTCGAGGTGACCGCAAGGGGAAGTACAACATCTATGGGACCCAATGGTTGGAATCCCAACCCCACCTGAAAGGGGCTGTGGCCGGTTGAGCTACGCAGGGCTTGGTTGTAGCTATGCTTGACATAGGGAAGACTCTCATCCCATGTGCGAGGGTTCTTGGAATTATACATGCATAGGATATGCATGATCATTCGATTTATGACCTCGGTTTGGCCATCTGTCTGGGGGTGGAAGGCCGTGGATTTGGTGAGCTTGGTGTCCAGCAGTGACCAGAGGCTTGACCAGAATGTGCTGAGAAATAAACTGTCTTGATCTGAGACAATGGTTTGTGGGATTCCAAAATGTAGCCAGAACCATTTTTTCGCATAGGGGCAGACCCAGGGTTCAACGCTACAACAATGCACCAACAAAGCCCTAACTACCGGCCCTTTCGGCAACACCTGCAAAGCAGATGAAGTATCACCCAAGGTAGAGGCAAGGTTGGTTGCATATCAAGCACTAAGCATAACTATCTTGATCAGATCTAATATTCTCACATATCATAAGCGCAAAGTAGAAGTAGATCTATCTAAACATATCAAAGCACTTAGAAAATAACATGTGAACACATCAAGACCAAGCA
>SNQJ01S0103500.1:26917-44467 GCA_010110895.2 Picea sitchensis
CCATTCTTACTGACTGTCTTTTAAATTGGTTTATCAGATCATTGAATGCAGTCTGCAATCAATGTTATTTATTAACTGTAATTCTTCCTTAATTAAATCTTGCTTAATTATCTTTAATCATTTATCAGTTTAGGGGCATTACAACCAATTAATCCACTAGCAAAAATATTAAGAGTGAGATATATCATTACTGCAACTTAATACTTAACAAGATGGGTAGAAGCAACACCAATCAAAGATTGCAGTGTAGAGACAACAACACACTTCTTGTTTGAGCAAGTGATCACTAGATTTGGTTGTCCAAGGATTTTGATGAGTGACCAAGGTACACACTTTATCAACAATACTATCAAGGATATGAATGAGGAGTTTGAATTCTATCATCAAGAGAGTACACCATACCATCCTCAAGCAAATGGAACAATATAATCCTTCAATAAAATCTTGGAGAATGCTTTGACCAAGATTTGCAATGTCAACAAGGATGACTAGGACTTGAAAATACCAACAGTACTATGGGCATATAGGACTACATGTAAGAAGCTAACATGACAGACACCATTCAGATTGGTGTATGGGCAGGAAGCAGTAGTACCATTAGAATTTTTGGTACTCAACCTACGCATAGCAACAATCACCAACATGACAGAAAGGGGCATAGTGAAGGAGAGATTGAATCAACTAATGGAGATGGAAGAGGATAGGATTCTAGCAGGATTTCATTAGGAGGTACAGGAAAAAGGAGACAAAGCGTGGCATGAAAAACATATCAAGAGGAAGAGTTTCAAGGAGAGAGACCTAGTCTTGATGTATGACAATAAATATCTTCAACATCCAGGTAAATTCATTACACATTGGCTAAGGCCATATGAAGTGAATACTATCACAGATGGGGGATCTATATAACTGAAAGATTTAGAAGGAAAAGAACTGAAAGGAATGATCAATGGGATTCGATTGAAACTATACAAGGACAGGCAACCTCCTAGCACTTAAAATTTACGGTGCAGTAAGAAGACATGTATATAGTGTACCATAGTAAAAAAAAAAGAGAGAGAAAAGGAAATAGAAAAATAGAAAAGATAGAAAATACAACGCCCAACAGAAATGGACTCAGTGTGACGAAAAGAGAATGTCCGTGCAAAACATCTAGATGACACACTGTGCACTAAGGAAAAATCACAACAAAGGTACACCACACACTCGAAAAGTTCAGTGCATTGGAAAAGGGACCAGCGGTCAGAAAAAGAGGAAATACGAAAAAGGTGCAAACTGGCGGTAATTATGAAATTAAATGAAACGTACTCATAAAGTGCCATTATATTAATCATAGCTAGGAAAGATTCTCTGAGAAGCTTCTTGACATTTCCTATGTAAAGGGAAAATGTGGGTAACATAAGAGTCATTGTAAAATCATGAAATTACAAAGAGAAAGAGCACACAGAGCGGCAGCGACTTGATGAAGGGTACAGGGAGAACTAGTAGGGACCTATTAGTCAAAAACTAACCAGTACCCACGATGGCACCACCAAATATGGGTGTGCCAAGCCAAGTAGGGAGGAAAACCAGAAGCAAAATTAGAGCACCACATGAAACAGCAGAAGCCGAACATGAAACCATACACACCGAGGAATTTGTCGATGTGGATGCAATTCCTTCACCACATGAATAACGAATAAACCCTACACCAGTGGTGGAAGAGATACAAGCTCCAATGGCGTCAGCCATGGAAGTCGACCCACACAACGATGCATAGAGTCACACTGCAGATGATGCAGGCAACAAAGAGAAAACTGCGAGGACCGAGGGAGTCCAGTAAACAAATGGCAAAGCCACTGCGTGCACAGAGGATACATCGCCCAAATCACCTAGAGCAGAATCTGCACAACAACACGAGGATATGGTGGAAGACATCATTGGTTATCCAGACTCTGACATGGAAAGGAGATAGATGGAGGCGGGGACCTAAAGCCATCAACAAATAAGAAGGGGAAAACATCACATGGTGGGGTGCCCACATAGAAATCCTAATGCAACTGTCATACTTCTGCACATTCCATAAGGAGTGAAAACCACACCAACACTCATGGGATGCATAGGGAAGTTGAAATATTTGGACTATGATGTGGCCGATGCTTGAAAATTCCTTGAGTTTGCATTGCAGGTGTACCTAGACAACATAGGGGTAGGTCCCTTTGGAGACCCAATCTTACAACCAAAGCCATGGGCAGCCATCCTGGCCAACACAGGGATTCTAAATATGCTTGAGATTCCCCATTTTGGAACGGGGAAATAGTTAAAAAAATGCGTCAAGTAGTTGATGGCTATCCTCCATGGAGGATTCTTATGGTTGGAACAACCCGTCTCAATAGACGTAGAGCTTATAACACTCATCATAGGTCTTCCCTCAATGGGTGAGAACCCCACTCAGTACCTCGATGAAAAATCAAAGGAGAAAGCCTTGGATGAGGAGAGGAAAAAAATCTATGGTCCAAAGAGGGGCTCATGTGAGATCATAATTAAAAGAATCAATGACACAACAACTAGGATGGCCACTAAACTCATGGCCTACAAAATGCTCAGGAAATTCCACAAGGAGGAAGTCCCTTATGGGGTCATCGCAACTGCAGCGGAGTGTGCTAATGGCACTTTGCTCAGACAAGCCTCCTATTTGTTAAGATTATTCCTTGACGACTGCAAAGTCGCATAGGACTTGGGGACATAGTTCCACTACTCATGGCTACTCATGTTTATTGCGCTGATGGGGTGGGGGGAGCCCCCATACTCACACTTTTGTGTCTGGATAGGTCATTTCCATGTAGCACGGTACAGATCGTTGGGGAGCAACTCAGACCCCAAGCATAGAAGTGCACAAAAGGACATTACCCTACAATAGAAAGAACAAGGAGCATGGGATACTACGATGTAGGGAACCCCCTCAACATCCACTCCACAATAGACAGCCCCCCCTAAGAGGCCATTCATACATACAGGAGTCTCGCATGAGAAGGAAAAATTGCACAAACATATCCCAAAATATATGATCACCGAGGATGATGCAGACCTCATTGAAGAAAGGGTGAAGGACCGTGCAATGAAAGACTTTGAAGATGCCCAACACCAGAGGGAAAAAATACAAGACGAACTAGCAGGAATAAAGCAGGTCCTCGAGTAGATTAGGACATCACAGAGGCTTGAATAGGGAACAAAATTCTTCCTTGAAGCAACAACAACAACAATGACAAGGACTACATTGAACAAGGAGGATACAATTTAGACTATCACCAGGGCGAGTCCAATTTTTAGATTGATAACTGATATGCTACAAATGGATAAAACTGCAACAGAGACACCATTGAAAGATTTTGTGTAGGTGGAGATGGTATTATCAATAATACCTACAAAGGCACTATACAGACTCCAAGTCAGTGTCACGCAGGAGGTACAATCACGTGTAAAAACACATGCAACAAAACTACATGAAACAAGATATGGTGAAGAAGCCTTGGAGCTGGTGATCGAAGAGGTCATGTTCGAAACCATCAAAGAAAATGAGTGCACAGACAAAATTGAACAGGGGGTGACAACAATCTACAATCACATCACTGACAATGCATAAACTGAGAAAACAAGCACAAAGGATAAACTCAAACTTATTACCCAAACCATTGAACATTATAGGAAACAGATTGAGGAATTAAAGGATAAATTGACCCCTACAATTCCTCCAGAGGTAAGGGAGCAGAGGAAACAATAAGATGCAATGCAAATAAAAAAAATTGAGGAACAAGTCAACGCAACAACAAGACTATTTGATAGAGAGACAAATTTCTTGACAACATTTGATGAGGATGAGAAGGTCCAACAGTGGGACCAAGAAGAGGAAAGGCTAAGTACAACCATGCAAAATCTCAAGAACAAACATAAAACAATGAGCACCACAGAGTGCCTAAATGGTAATCAAGACTTAAAGAAGCTGAAGGTGGATCTAAAATCCATGAAGAAGCAAAAACATGAGAGATAGGTGGAAATAGAACCCCTTAAGTAGAAAGTAACTGTTGGCCCTCGACCAAGTTTTGAGGAAACCTTGGTCGGGATAGGACCACTTTTGGACTTCGACAGGCTGGTTGAAGATGGAGCACCCAGGTGGAGCTGAGATCACATATCTCACTTGTTTTGTGGGCTTTGTGGACCCAACAAGGGTTTCCTAGGGTTTTTGTAAAGGGTTATGGGATGTCGGCCCATGGGTTCTCCCATGTTTAGCCCTTATTGTAAAAGTAGAAATAGGAATAAGATTGTAAGGATGAGTAGTAGTAGAAGTGAAGTCTAAGTGGCTTGCAAGGCTAAGTGAAAGTAGTTTTGGGTTTCTTAGTGCAAGAAAATGTGTATGTAAGGCTTCGTGCTTGATAGAGAAGTGGGCTTTGTGCAGTGACCTAGTTTTGGGAAGGAGGATTTGGCGCTCAGTGCACAGATCTCCTATCCTCTGCGAAGCTTGGCTCTATGGCTTAGTGCACAGGAGTGGATGAATGCAAGAGATTCATAATAATAATAAAGAAGACGAAGTAGTTGGTGGACATAGCCCCACACTGGGGTGAACCATGTATATCTTGTGTCTTTGGTGTGCTTTGTGCTGTGTTGCTTATGTTATGAATATGCTCAATGCTTGCTTATTATGTATGTTAGATATATCTATATATTCTTAGTGCTTTACATGTGATGTGTTAAGTATGAATGAATGTTGGATATAACTCATTGCTATGTTCTAAGTGGTTGAAATTCTTACTCTTTGTTGTTACTATGCTGATCCATATTAGGGTTTGTTCTGCGATGTTAATAAAAGATAATGAACTAATGCATGTTATCTTGTAAGTGTTAATAGAATACTTTGCGAGTGTTGTAATCATAGATCTATGTCCTAACTTGGTTACAAACACCTGAGTCCTGTAAGCCCCCCTTGTCCTACCTTGGGTGAGACTTCGTTTGCTTCACAGGTGTTGTCGAAAGGGTCAGTAGTTAGGGTTTTTTTGGTGTATTGTTGAAGCGTTGAACCCTGGGTCTGCCCTTGTGCCAACAAATGGTTTCATTGTCGGAACTTGAAACTTTGATTACTAGGAACTGAAGTAAGGAAAAGAGAAGCTCTGTGCATAGATCTTCTCTTTGTAGTGCACAATACTCTACTTGACTTGCGAAGCTTTGTGCCAAGAGAGTAAGTTGTTCTGAAGACAAGAGGTAGGATCTTAAAAGAGGTAAAGCTTTGTGCTTTGATAGGGTAAGATAAGTGGAAATTTTTATTTTGAAAGCATGAATTTAGGTATGTTTAATATATTCTGTCCTATTCTAAAAGTTAGGGCGTAGTTGGAAGAAAGAGTTGATCTAAGTAAATCCAATAGAAATGAAGAAAGATATGTTATTCCTATGCCTAGAAATAATTTTTGGACTAATAAGTAGATGCAGGAACCTAGAAAGAATTTTTGTACATTGCAGGTACAACACTGTGATCCTAGTGCGCAGTACAAGAGAAGTTGGGGAACATGCAAAAGGAAGAGAGGATTGACACTATGTTATAATTGTAGAAGATTGTGACATATTGCTAAGGAATGCCCTGGTACATGCCCTATTTGTCTTTGTTGTAAAATTATTGGTCATGAAGTTGAGGATTGTCCAAAGATGATTTCTAAAGTTGAAAGGATGAACACGAGACAAGAAAACTATGAAGTAAGTTAAGAGAATAAGAGAATGTTAAAGAATCATCAAGAGAAAGAAACAGAGAAAGCTCAGACTATGTTATTACAGTTGAAAGAAACGATGAATGATCACAAAGATGTCAATTTATTAGAGATTTTAAAGGTAAAACAACACAAAAATTCAAGAATAGGAGACTTTGACATAGACTATATCTTGGATGAGGAAACACAAGTAAATATTATAACAGAAGACACTTGGGAAATTTTGGGAAAGCCTACTGTGGTACCTTCATTGGGAAGGATAAGCTTGGTTAAAGGAAAGATGATAACCCTATGTGGAAGAGTTATTAATGTACATGTTATCATCCATGGAACATCGACTGAAGAATAATTTGAAGTCATTAAGTTTATTGAGAACAACGCCCCTTTCCCACTTTTATTAGGAAAAACTTGGATTGAGAAAGATTAGATCAGAAGAAAAGAAGAGGAAGTAGCTATAGAAAGGAAAAAGCAAGAACTAAGGGATTTAATAGCTAGAAAAATAGATCTATTGATAGAAGAATGAGAAGTTAAGTCGAAGCAACAAAATGTAAGAGAATTAGCTGTCAAAGTTGAAATAACGCAAGTAGGTTTGAAGGACCTATCCATGCAAGAAAGAAGTATATCCACCCAAGAAGTAGTAAGAGAAAGGATATTAAACCCTTTGAGAGCACATCAACAGTGCGAAGTCACTATGCCAGGAGAGGATAAGAATAAGAATGGAAAGAGAATTCCAGAAATAGTTAGAGAAACTTAGATCACAGGAAAGAAGGCAAGGAAGCTCAGTAAGAATAAATCCAAGCAAGAAAAGCTACAGGAAGTGACAGAGAACAAATGGAAGACTTCGCCGGAGGCAGGTTTGTAGGATTTGAACCTTGTCAGAACAACAGAACCAAGCAGAATGGGACTTCACCCTAGCGAAGCTATATGACCATTGGAGGCACCCCGATCGTTAGAACGATGCTCCATAATGGCTAGGAAACACATTTATGGGTGAATGGACTGCGTTTGGGCCATTGGGACCATGCCATAATGGATAGATTCACATTAATGGAAGCATGCCTGCCCGTTGGAAGAATCTGTTACGACACTCGCTTATTTAACCCGTTGGACGCTGCGCCGAGACCACTTTTTCCACCCATGGTTACCTGAGACAATTGATTGAGTATTGAGTTGTGCTATTTGAAGCTAGACATCACCATTCGTTCGTTACCCCACCTGTCCATTCGCCTACCCTGACCCGTCTGATTAAAAGTTTGAATGTCAGGAGAACCTAGCGAGTTAGAGAAATCCATTGAGTAAGTCCTAAGGAAGCCAATGGCTGAGAAACCATTGTTTGAAAGAGTACATGCATTGTGGACTAGGGGACTACAAGCTTCCCCTTCGATTGGACGATTTTCAGGCTGTGCTAACCCCGTGACTAAACAATGAAGTAAGCATCATGACGATCTGGCTAATGCGAAGCAGATCCTATCGATCTTACTAGATTATATCTCACCCTTGGCTGGCGCGGTTAACCACAACAACATCCCATGGGACTTCGAGTACACTTTGATAACCGTGTACATTTTGAAGGGAATATGAGTAGTTGGAAGCCAGTTGGGACATATCCCACTAATGAAGAACAATGACTTCAACCTTGGAGATAGAAAGAACTGTGCCATGTTCGCACCCCACATATATTTGACGAAGACCACTAGGAAGAAGCCTTGCATCATCTCCCATCCTTGGATTAAGGAGCTGGCATAGTCCACGATACTGAACATGATGAAGATTCCCCATTTTGGTTGACACCAAGAGGTTAACGCTTGCATTAAAATCCTCTTGTTGTGCTACCATGGTGGATACCTGTGGCTTGACAGGTGGATTACTGTGTATCCGATGCTGATCCACTTGATTATAGGATTGAGCATGCAGGGACCAGACCCTCAACAGTTTTACCCAGGGAAGACCTCAGATCACTCCCTAGAACAATGCATTAAGGAGGCATATGGCAAAGTCAAAAAGAGAAAGTGAGGCTATAAGGTAGACTCTATATAGGATGGCGCAGTGCGCCTCTCTTTCCAACTCATAGCTGGCAAGATTGTAAGAAAGAACCACCCCACACAAGTCACCGGGTGTGTGGTGGACCTTGCAGGAAAATGTGTGGAGGGGATGCAAATGAATTGGGCAAGTTACCTCATCAATGAGCTTGAGAAATACTTCCATGAATCTCAGGATCAAGGATACAAGTTCCACTTTAGCTTGTTGCTTGTGTTGATCGCATTTGTTGCTTGGAAAATACCGAAAGGAGCCACCTTCTCGGAGATAGAACCATCAAAACCATTGGCCTCTAGGTTCTCAACCTTGTGGTACACCAATGATATGTCGAAGCAATGGCAGTCGAATGCTGTGTTCCACAACTATTATCAGCAACTGAAGATTTCCATTGAGTCGTTCCCACGCATGACACCGCGAACCTTGCACTAGTACAGACCGCTAGCTAAGTTCCACGTAGATCCACATTTTATATATATCACTGCATGTAGGGATGAGAGCAAGGAAGAATTACAGTCCTATTATAAGATGACCGATGAAGACATGGAACATATCACGAAGGAATGGATAGAAGAATTTCAAAGCCCTATCGCTAATGCCGAACTCTCCGACGCTGACATTATAAGAAGTCCCTTGGTCACCCAGGTCGAGCATGCAGGATAGTCTAGTGTGAAGAAGAAGAAGAAAAAGGAGGAAGTTCAAAATATAGAGACTGATGAGGAGGACAATGCCTTAGAAGGAAATGGATCTAGTTCGCTAGGAGGAGGAGATGAAGTAAATGGATAAGGATTAGGGGATGAAGGAGAAAAATAAGGAGAAGGTGAAGCTACACCGCCGAAGGATCCCCCTACCGAGACAGAAACACCGAAGAAGAGGAAGGTTTCTCCACAAAAACCTTCGGTAAGAAAGAAGACCCATGCTAGCAAGCCCCAACTAGAGGCCATGCTCACAGAGGATGATATCAGTCTAGTTCGCAGAGCGATGGAGGATGCGTCCGAAGATCTCCTGTAGAGATATGGAGCAAAGTAGGAAGAGGTGTATGAAAAGTTCAAGAAGGAGTTGAAGGAGATACAACAAGCTATTCAATTGATCCACACAGTACCTACTACACCTTCCCCATCAGAGACTACAAAATTAGGGGACGATCCCACCCAATTGACAAGATTAGAAGATGTAACAGAGGCTCGACTTTAGAAAGTTCAAGAAGAAAAGGAAAAGGCTATAGAATCCCTAAAGCAAGAGAAAGAGGAAGTCTTAGAGCAACTACGAGTTGCGTGGTACTATGTAACCACTTATGAGAATGAGAAAGATGAGTTTTGGGTGATGCACAAGGAGTACAAAGCAAAGATACAGAGAGAAAAGGACTAGCTTCTTGTAGAGCAGACTGCGGTCAAAGAAGCAATGAGTAAAGCACTTCGCTCTGTTCCAAGCTTGGCATAGGAGGAACATGAGTCAGTTTAAATTCAAGTGGTGAAGCTCACTGAGGCCATCCAATAGCTTGAAGCAAGGATAATGGAGTTAGAGATTCAAATAGTACCTAACACTCTGCAGGAAATGCACGACTAGAGAGAGGAAGCCACCAAGAATGCAATTTAAAGAATCAAGGCCCTGGCCTCAGAGTGCAAGTAGCTAAGCGACAAAAGCACACAGACTTATGAACACCTCACAGAGATCCAATGATAAGGAAGATGGAAGCGCAACTACAGGAGGCACAACAACATGCATTCACCATGCAAGCATAGATGAAGTTACTCATTGCAGTAGAGAAAATGAAAAGATCACAAGAAAAATGTGCAGTCCAACAACAAATTACTGCCATCTAGGGTAGAGTAATGGAAGTCACACAAAAACTGCAACCAGTGCAGGATGAAGCCTGCAAAGTGTTTGAAGAAATTGAAGGACAAGGCTCGCAACTGGACCAAGTGGTTGTGACACTAGAAGAACGCCTGAAAGGCCCTGTTACAACACAAATAATCCAGAAGATCACTGAGCAGGAGGCTTAGGTGAAGAAGCAAGTTGAGGCAGCTTGAGTGAAGCTTGAGGCCTTCAAAGTGACATTTCCTAGACCTGAGTGACTCGAGATGAGTCACAGGTGAGTGTTGGGGGCTTGGTTTCCCTCGATTAGGTTTTGAGGAAACCTTGGTCACGTTAGGACCACTTTTGGACTTTGATAGACTGGTCGAAGACGGAGCACCGAGGTGGAGCTGAGATCGCGGATCCCATTTTTTTGTGGGCTTTGTGGACCCAACAAGGGTTTCCTAGGGTTTTTTTAAAGGGTTATGGGATGTCAGCCCATAGGTTCTCCCATGTTTAGGCCTTATTGTAAAAGTATAAATAAGAATAAGATTGTAAGGATTAGTAGTAGAAGCGAAGTCTAAGTGGCTTGAAAGGCTAAGTGCAAGTAGTTTTGGGTTGCTTAGTGCAACACAATGTGTATAAGTCTTCATGCTTGATAAAGAAGTGGGCTTTGTGCAGTGACCTAGTTTTGGGAAGGAGGATTTGGCACTCAGTGCGCAAATATCCTGTCCTCTACGAAGCTTGGCTATGTGGCTTAGTGCACAGGAGTGAATGAATGTAAGATATTCATAAGAATAATAAAGAATACAAAGCAATTGGTGGATGTAGCCCCACACTGGGGTGAACCACGTATATGGAGATGTTATTTTTGGAGGAAAAACCTAGAATTTGAAAGAGACATCTAGGAGGAAAAGCAACATGAAGGAGGAAAGCATGCAAGGCACACATGCGAGAAAACCTAACCATGTTAGGGTTAGTGTTTTTGTAAGATAATGTAACAAATGTTGAGCTGAGAATTATGATATATATGTACCTAGGAGGTCTAGGTCAGGCGTGGGAAGTGATCTAATAAGTTGTTAGGAATAAGTAGTTCAAAAAGGAGTAGTTATTGTAATGGTTTTGAGATATGATACTATTTTGTAATCTATTTAGATATAGGAGAGTAAGGGAGTGAGACCTTGAGGGTTAGATCATAGGATGAGGAGCCTGGTGCGATCTAGTCAGCCTCATAGAGGTTGTGGAGTCTGTTCTTTGTATGCCTGTTCAAAGACATAGTGCACACGCGCCAATTATTTACATAACCATAATAAAAGAGACTAAGAGCCAGATCTTTGTGGACGTATCCCAAGAGGGGGTGAACCACGGTAACATATGTGTTATGTTATGTATTGATTACATATTTTCCTTCTGCTAGTAATTAGACTATGAATGAATAATGTTATGTGCTAAATCTGTTAGAATATATGTATCAACTCAATAGGTGAATGCATATCAAGGACAATAGATACAAGAGCCAGATCAAGGCCTAAGAAGATAAAATAATATCCCCGATCCTCACTCTTACCTAGACTGCAAGGATATGAGCATTATAGTCACCCATAGAACTATCTTGGGTGAGACTGTGCAGTACACTCTGTGTGCTATGTTTCCTTCTGGGTTACCAGGGGGGCCGATAGTGTTAGAAGGTTTTGTTGGAATGTTGTTCAGATCTGAACCTAGGTCAGCCCAAGGAGTAGTAAGAGAGAGTAATAACCAACACCACCAGGTTCCCATCGAACCAACTGATGTATGCAAGACAACTTTCAAATCTAAAGAAGGTCTCTTTGAATGATTGGTCATTCCCTTTGGCCTAACAAATGCACCAATAACTTTCATGAGGTTGATGGATGATGTATTGAGACCCTTCACTAACTCTTTTGTGGTGGTATATTTAGATGACATCCTCATATTCAACAAAACTTGGGAGGAGCACATGCAAGATATTCAACATGTTTTGAGCACTCTGCGGCAACATAAGTTATATGCCAACTTGGAAAAATGCTCCTTTGGCCTGAACAGGGTCCAATACTTGGGATACATTGTTGATGAACATGGGGTACATGAGGATCCATATAAGATCCAAGTCACTCATGACTGACAAGCCCTAACCACACCAACCAAGCTTCAAAGGTTCTTGGGACTTGCCAACTTCTACCAACGTTTCATGTTGGGATTCTCCCATATTTCATGGGCCCTCAACCAAGTGACCAAGGGCGGTGGCAAGGAAAAGTTCGCGTGGGGGAAGGCACAATAAAAAGCATTTGATGATCTAAAGCATCACTTGTGCTCAAATCTAGTACTCTCCTTACCCTATATGCAACAACCATTAAAGATTGATATTTATCAATCCGACTATGCTGTAGGCATTATTCTCACTCAACATGGTCATCCAGTAGCATACCATAGTGAGACACTCTCAGATACTGTCCAGAAATACCCCACCTATGACAAGGAAATGTATTCCATTGTATAAGCCTACCGTCAATGGAAACATTACTTTCTTGGAAAGGAGACAATCATCCACACTGATCACAACCCTCTGCAGTTCATATAGACACAGGGGAAATTGTAGAATGGCCTCCATCAGAAGTGGTCCACATACCTACCTACAGTAGTTCCATATCAACATCAAGTATAATACAAGGAGCAAAAATCATGTCATTGATTGCCTCAGTCGACCTCCCGTGGCTGCACTCAACACTGTGCTCCATTCTTATGGGCATGAGGCATCCAAGTGGCCCCAAATTTATTAGCAATATCTTGACTTCATCACCACCTATCAGCTCTTGGATACATGCGTGAATGTCACCAATTTTCACATTTATAACGGACTGTTATTCCATTTGGGCCACCTCTGTGTTCCTGCAAACGAGTGTGAAAAATTGATTTGGGAGGCTCACTATAGTTGGATGGAAGGACATTTTGGCATGGAGAAAACTATGGCCATTCTACAAAAACATTTTTATTGGCCAAAACTTCGACAGGACATCAACAAGTATATTAGATTTTGCATTGCATGTGCCATTACCAAGCCAACCATCAAGAAGAAAGGATTATACACCCCTCTTCCAACTTCCGAGAGGCCTTGGGAATCCATCTCAATGGATTACGTTTGTGGCCTTCCATCCACCAAGCAAGGCAATGATTACATATTTATGGTGGTTTATCGGTTTTCAAATATGGCCATTATCACATCCTACAAGAATAACATCACAAGTGTGGGTCTATTTTGGGATACCACAAATCACCATATCTGATTGGGACAATAGGTTCCTTAGTACAGTTTGGTCGAGTCTCTAGTCACTGTTGGACACCAAGCTCACTGAATCCACTACCTTCCACCCTTAAATAGATGGCCAAACAAAGGTATTGAATCAAATGATTGTGCATATCCTGTGCATGTATAACTCTAAGCATCCACGTACATGGGATGAGAGTCTTTCCTATGTTCAACACAACTACACCAGGTCTCTCCATAGCTCCACTGACCATAGCCCATTTCAGGTGGGGCTGGGATTCCAACCGTTGCGTCCCATTGATGTTGCACTACCTCTTGCAACCACACAAACAAAATCTTCCCATGTTTAGTCTGAGGTCGACAAAGCCATCTGATTCATTGAGCAGATTCAACACATTCGCCAACATGTCCATGAGATTTTGCAAAAATCCAATGCTAAGTACAAGCAACACCATGATGAACACCGGGTACCACACAAGTTTCAGGTGGGAGACAAGGTCTCGTTACATTTGTAGAAATAACGCCTTACGGGGCCCCATTGGAAGCTCTGTCCACTTCACTATGGGCCTTACACTATCACAAAGGTTGTGGGAGACAATGCTTTTGAGCTCAACACTCCCCCCTTCCTTGGCTTGCACCCAATGTTCAATGTGGACCTCCTCTGACCATAGTTTCCACCATTATTGGACACCTTAGAGATCATAGAAAAATTGACACCAATAGATCTCAAGCTTGATTGCATGGAACATGCATCCACTGATCATATAGTGGACACACAGGTCAAGGGAAATCGCCAGTAGAGGATCCATCTTTATCGAGTTGTCAAGGCAGGGCAACTCCTTCACCAAGGCAAATGGCTCACCCAGGGCCAAATTCAGCAAAAAATTCCTCACCTAATGGGGACACTCAATGTAATGGATACCATTTCTTCTGAAGGGGGGAGGACTGATCCAGGTGGATATTGGTGGCCACCCACCTATTCCAAATGGCTCCCTTTGATAGTTTTAGTTCAACACATTCTTCTGTAATTCTTTGTAATGGTGGGTTCTACACTTTTGTGCCTGTCTGAATCCTTACACAACTACCAGATGGATATTATTGGCCACTCACCTAATCCAACTGGATTAATTTGGAAGTTTTCATGTTAGTACATCTTTCTGTACTTCCAAGGCCGTGTTAGAGACCTAAACAATGTTTTTTTGGCTTGCCAATGTCAAACTATAGACAAAGTCACAATTTCATGACATAATGTGTAGTTCCCAAAAAGACCTTTCCAATGGGCTATCACACACCTAAAATGGAGGTCGTATGCAAAATTTACGAGCCTGAGAAGTTGAGGTACCAACTTACCCATCGGGGCCCACACAACTTTTGGCATTTCATATCGTAGGGTTAGGTTTTTGGATGTCTAGGATTTTTTCATTCATGAGTAATGTTAAAAAGGCCTCTGGAGCCTCATTGCAATCATTTTTCTTAGACAGATGCACGTAGCAGCCACATATCTTCTCAAAGATAGCTACCACCATTTGAGCAAGTTGTTTTTAGTTCTGCAGTTTTACAGTTTCAACCTATTTTATTTATTCAATAGAAGTTATTGTTCACTGGATATCAGTTATTTTTCTCTGTATCTCTGTTTTATTGTATTCAGTCTGTGATTCATTTCATTCCTCTCATAAATCCAGATCACTTCATCAGTTTACGAATCCTAGATTGATGAATTTAATGTAACAAAATATAATCAATTAAATTGACTAAGAATTATCATGAAAAACTACCAAAATAATAGGAAAATATATATTCATATGCATTTATCTACATATGTTGCAAAATAAAATATATTATAGAGAGTTTCTCACAAGCGATGATCAACAAATGGCCCTCCATGATCTTTATATAGATATCATGGAAAAATCAAGTGCTAAGCCATGGATCAATGTAGCCATTAAGATCGAGGAGAATATGAGTCATGGGATCACTCTATATCGAGAACATATCATGACTGTTGGATTACAAATGCATACTATTTCACACTAAAGTAACACACTTTAACCTAACAACACATTAGACCAAGTTGATCTTAGCTAACTCCTAAGTGTCTAAATATCCTAACATCCCCCCTTAAGAGCAACTTGGGATAGGATTTACAAAGGCAACACAATAGGAGAAGGAAGAAGGCATTATAGCCTATCCCCCCTTAATGACAACTTCCTGAACTCCTAACATATATTGAAGTTTGGAAAACTTCACTTCTGTAAGAGACTTTGTGAAAATGTCTGCAACTTGATCTTCTATAGGGAAAAAGAGGACTTCAATAATTTGTTCATGAATGAGATTTCTAATGAAGTGCATGTGTAGCTCAATGTGTTTGTTGCGTTGATGTTGAATTGGATCTTTGGAAAGTTTGAAGACATTTTTATTTTCGCACCATAGGGTGATAAGATGTTGCTACTGGAATCCAAACTTTGAAAGGATATGTCGAAGCCACAAGGCTTCTTGAATTGCATTAACTGTTGCTCGGTACTATTATTTTGTTGAAGAAAGAGAAAAATCTTGTTTTTTCTTACAAGCCCAAGTGATAGGTTCAGAACCAAGGCTGAAACCATAACCTACACTAGAATTTTGATCATCGGGGTCGCTAGCCCAAGATTCCCCCCCCCCTAATTATAATGTATCCCAAACTAAACTATACCTCAAACACACCGAAGTATCCTTTTAGCTACTTTCGAATGGCTTTCATGGGGTGTTTTCATATATCGGGCAACAAGACCAACATCAAAGGAAATATTAGGTTGAGTATGAGTCAAATGTAAGAGGATACCGACTAACTAATGATACAAGGTGGAATCAACTTCAAGAGAAGTACAAGTGATGATAAGTTTGAATCCAGACTGGAAGAGAGAATGGGTTGGTTTAGAATAATCCATGTGAAAGCGCCGAAGAAGGTCAAAAGAATACTTAGACTGGGAAAGAAAAATTCCTTCCTTGGTTTGCAATACTTGGAGGCCAATGAAATAATGCAAATTTCCTAAGTCTATCATTTCCAAATTCTACTTAAGGCTAGATGTTGCATGGGTTAAAATTTTAGGGTCACTACCATTGAGGATAAGGTAATCAAAATAAAGAACAAGGATTATGAGATGGCTTCCCAATTTATTGGTATAGACATTAGGATCATAATGACATTTAGAAAATCTAGTGTCAAGAAGAAATCTGTCCATTTTTGGCATACCAAGCTTGAGGAGATTGCTTAAGACCATAAAGAGTTTTCTTAAGTCGACAAACAAGATTGGAGTCATTCTAGAAATACCCTGGAGGTTGTTCCATGTAGATTTTTTCTTCCAAATCCCCATGCAAGAAGGTGGATTTAACATACATCTGATAGACCTCCCATTTATGTGAGGCAGTAAGGGCTAGAACAAGGCAGATGGAATTCATTTTGGCTATAAGGACAAAGGTTTCAATATAGTTAATGCCTTCAAATTGAGAGAACCCTTTGGAAACTAGTTGGGCCTTATTTCTTTCAACACTTTCGTCTGATCCATACTTAGTTATGTACACCCATTTATATCTGACAATTTTTCCTCCTTTTGAAAGAGGTACAATATCCCAAGTGTCGTTCACCATTAAAGAGTGATACTCTTCAGTCATTGTTGTGTCCCAAATGGATGACCTAAAGTTTATGCAAATGTGTCTTGATCACAAGTCTTTGAAACTTGATCCAAAAGAGAAGAGGCTCACTAGAACTGTGAACATGTCCGACAATGATCTGAAAAAACACTGTCAATATCACCAACTGCTTCTCACGTTGAACATACCCATCTTCGAAGTGATGGTGTTGTTGCAGGTTCATTTTCAATGGCCTCATCTAGAGGAAGGTGAGTAGGCAAAGGTGGATTTTCATCCTCATGTTCATCATTTGAAGAAGAAGAAACCAGAATAGGAACATAAGATGGCACAAACGTCGAAGATGGATCACAAATCAAAGATGGTACAAATGCTGAAATAGGCACATATGAAAAGATATTTTCATCAAATTTAACATCTCTTCTAATAATAATTTCATTGGAATGAGGTTGAAGAAGTCTGTAACCTTTGACATCTTCAGAATATCCAACAAAAATACACTTCTTGTTGGAGATATTACACACACCTAGGATTTCCATTTCAATTTGTTTTCCTAAGTTTATTTGGCTATGTTGAGGGTCCCTTTTTCTGATATATTCTCCCCTCATTGAGGATATTCTCCCCTAGACGAGGGTTCCAAATAACCTCCAATCAACTCTTAATTACCATTCAATTAGACTAGTTGAGTGAAGTGTTACATGTGAACCTTAGATTTATCACCAAGTCTTGCATGCTAACCTTAGGAGATCATCACCAATAATTCACATTTGCATTGGGATGATCACCAGTAAGATGCATTCCACATGTGTGAGTGATCTCCTCCTCATTTCACTCTGGTTTGGCTAGTTAACTGATGACCGCATGACCAATTAACTAGGACTAGGTGGTAGTTGACTCTAATGACTTCCTGTGTATCACATCTCTCTAGAACACTCCTAATGCACATTATCTTGGCTACTATGGTGAGTTAGTTCTTTCATCCAAAGTATATCACTCATATTGTATTATTATTTTACTTAGATAATAAAAATTCTCTCATTCATTTCTCCATTTTTGTCTTCTCTCTTCATCCACCATTGCAAGCTATGTATG
>SNQJ01S0103500.1:44477-57807 GCA_010110895.2 Picea sitchensis
GAGTCTTTCCTATGTTCAACACAACTACACCAGGTCTCTCCATAGCTCCACTGACCATAGCCCATTTCAGGTGGGGCTGGGATTCCAACCGTTGCGTCCCATTGATGTTGCACTACCTCTTGCAACCACACAAACAAAATCTTCCCATGTTTAGTCTGAGGTCGACAAAGCCATCTGATTCATTGAGCAGATTCAACACATTCGCCAACATGTCCATGAGATTTTGCAAAAATCCAATGCTAAGTACAAGCAACACCATGATGAACACCGGGTACCACACAAGTTTCAGGTGGGAGACAAGGTCTCGTTACATTTGTAGAAATAACGCCTTACGGGGCCCCATTGGAAGCTCTGTCCACTTCACTATGGGCCTTACACTATCACAAAGGTTGTGGGAGACAATGCTTTTGAGCTCAACACTCCCCCCTTCCTTGGCTTGCACCCAATGTTCAATGTGGACCTCCTCTGACCATAGTTTCCACCATTATTGGACACCTTAGAGATCATAGAAAAATTGACACCAATAGATCTCAAGCTTGATTGCATGGAACATGCATCCACTGATCATATAGTGGACACACAGGTCAAGGGAAATCGCCAGTAGAGGATCCATCTTTATCGAGTTGTCAAGGCAGGGCAACTCCTTCACCAAGGCAAATGGCTCACCCAGGGCCAAATTCAGCAAAAAATTCCTCACCTAATGGGGACACTCAATGTAATGGATACCATTTCTTCTGAAGGGGGGAGGACTGATCCAGGTGGATATTGGTGGCCACCCACCTATTCCAAATGGCTCCCTTTGATAGTTTTAGTTCAACACATTCTTCTGTAATTCTTTGTAATGGTGGGTTCTACACTTTTGTGCCTGTCTGAATCCTTACACAACTACCAGATGGATATTATTGGCCACTCACCTAATCCAACTGGATTAATTTGGAAGTTTTCATGTTAGTACATCTTTCTGTACTTCCAAGGCCGTGTTAGAGACCTAAACAATGTTTTTTTGGCTTGCCAATGTCAAACTATAGACAAAGTCACAATTTCATGACATAATGTGTAGTTCCCAAAAAGACCTTTCCAATGGGCTATCACACACCTAAAATGGAGGTCGTATGCAAAATTTACGAGCCTGAGAAGTTGAGGTACCAACTTACCCATCGGGGCCCACACAACTTTTGGCATTTCATATCGTAGGGTTAGGTTTTTGGATGTCTAGGATTTTTTCATTCATGAGTAATGTTAAAAAGGCCTCTGGAGCCTCATTGCAATCATTTTTCTTAGACAGATGCACGTAGCAGCCACATATCTTCTCAAAGATAGCTACCACCATTTGAGCAAGTTGTTTTTAGTTCTGCAGTTTTACAGTTTCAACCTATTTTATTTATTCAATAGAAGTTATTGTTCACTGGATATCAGTTATTTTTCTCTGTATCTCTGTTTTATTGTATTCAGTCTGTGATTCATTTCATTCCTCTCATAAATCCAGATCACTTCATCAGTTTACGAATCCTAGATTGATGAATTTAATGTAACAAAATATAATCAATTAAATTGACTAAGAATTATCATGAAAAACTACCAAAATAATAGGAAAATATATATTCATATGCATTTATCTACATATGTTGCAAAATAAAATATATTATAGAGAGTTTCTCACAAGCGATGATCAACAAATGGCCCTCCATGATCTTTATATAGATATCATGGAAAAATCAAGTGCTAAGCCATGGATCAATGTAGCCATTAAGATCGAGGAGAATATGAGTCATGGGATCACTCTATATCGAGAACATATCATGACTGTTGGATTACAAATGCATACTATTTCACACTAAAGTAACACACTTTAACCTAACAACACATTAGACCAAGTTGATCTTAGCTAACTCCTAAGTGTCTAAATATCCTAACATCCCCCCTTAAGAGCAACTTGGGATAGGATTTACAAAGGCAACACAATAGGAGAAGGAAGAAGGCATTATAGCCTATCCCCCCTTAATGACAACTTCCTGAACTCCTAACATATATTGAAGTTTGGAAAACTTCACTTCTGTAAGAGACTTTGTGAAAATGTCTGCAACTTGATCTTCTATAGGGAAAAAGAGGACTTCAATAATTTGTTCATGAATGAGATTTCTAATGAAGTGCATGTGTAGCTCAATGTGTTTGTTGCGTTGATGTTGAATTGGATCTTTGGAAAGTTTGAAGACATTTTTATTTTCGCACCATAGGGTGATAAGATGTTGCTACTGGAATCCAAACTTTGAAAGGATATGTCGAAGCCACAAGGCTTCTTGAATTGCATTAACTGTTGCTCGGTACTATTATTTTGTTGAAGAAAGAGAAAAATCTTGTTTTTTCTTACAAGCCCAAGTGATAGGTTCAGAACCAAGGCTGAAACCATAACCTACACTAGAATTTTGATCATCGGGGTCGCTAGCCCAAGATTCCCCCCCCCCTAATTATAATGTATCCCAAACTAAACTATACCTCAAACACACCGAAGTATCCTTTTAGCTACTTTCGAATGGCTTTCATGGGGTGTTTTCATATATCGGGCAACAAGACCAACATCAAAGGAAATATTAGGTTGAGTATGAGTCAAATGTAAGAGGATACCGACTAACTAATGATACAAGGTGGAATCAACTTCAAGAGAAGTACAAGTGATGATAAGTTTGAATCCAGACTGGAAGAGAGAATGGGTTGGTTTAGAATAATCCATGTGAAAGCGCCGAAGAAGGTCAAAAGAATACTTAGACTGGGAAAGAAAAATTCCTTCCTTGGTTTGCAATACTTGGAGGCCAATGAAATAATGCAAATTTCCTAAGTCTATCATTTCCAAATTCTACTTAAGGCTAGATGTTGCATGGGTTAAAATTTTAGGGTCACTACCATTGAGGATAAGGTAATCAAAATAAAGAACAAGGATTATGAGATGGCTTCCCAATTTATTGGTATAGACATTAGGATCATAATGACATTTAGAAAATCTAGTGTCAAGAAGAAATCTGTCCATTTTTGGCATACCAAGCTTGAGGAGATTGCTTAAGACCATAAAGAGTTTTCTTAAGTCGACAAACAAGATTGGAGTCATTCTAGAAATACCCTGGAGGTTGTTCCATGTAGATTTTTTCTTCCAAATCCCCATGCAAGAAGGTGGATTTAACATACATCTGATAGACCTCCCATTTATGTGAGGCAGTAAGGGCTAGAACAAGGCAGATGGAATTCATTTTGGCTATAAGGACAAAGGTTTCAATATAGTTAATGCCTTCAAATTGAGAGAACCCTTTGGAAACTAGTTGGGCCTTATTTCTTTCAACACTTTCGTCTGATCCATACTTAGTTATGTACACCCATTTATATCTGACAATTTTTCCTCCTTTTGAAAGAGGTACAATATCCCAAGTGTCGTTCACCATTAAAGAGTGATACTCTTCAGTCATTGTTGTGTCCCAAATGGATGACCTAAAGTTTATGCAAATGTGTCTTGATCACAAGTCTTTGAAACTTGATCCAAAAGAGAAGAGGCTCACTAGAACTGTGAACATGTCCGACAATGATCTGAAAAAACACTGTCAATATCACCAACTGCTTCTCACGTTGAACATACCCATCTTCGAAGTGATGGTGTTGTTGCAGGTTCATTTTCAATGGCCTCATCTAGAGGAAGGTGAGTAGGCAAAGGTGGATTTTCATCCTCATGTTCATCATTTGAAGAAGAAGAAACCAGAATAGGAACATAAGATGGCACAAACGTCGAAGATGGATCACAAATCAAAGATGGTACAAATGCTGAAATAGGCACATATGAAAAGATATTTTCATCAAATTTAACATCTCTTCTAATAATAATTTCATTGGAATGAGGTTGAAGAAGTCTGTAACCTTTGACATCTTCAGAATATCCAACAAAAATACACTTCTTGTTGGAGATATTACACACACCTAGGATTTCCATTTCAATTTGTTTTCCTAAGTTTATTTGGCTATGTTGAGGGTCCCTTTTTCTGATATATTCTCCCCTCATTGAGGATATTCTCCCCTAGACGAGGGTTCCAAATAACCTCCAATCAACTCTTAATTACCATTCAATTAGACTAGTTGAGTGAAGTGTTACATGTGAACCTTAGATTTATCACCAAGTCTTGCATGCTAACCTTAGGAGATCATCACCAATAATTCACATTTGCATTGGGATGATCACCAGTAAGATGCATTCCACATGTGTGAGTGATCTCCTCCTCATTTCACTCTGGTTTGGCTAGTTAACTGATGACCGCATGACCAATTAACTAGGACTAGGTGGTAGTTGACTCTAATGACTTCCTGTGTATCACATCTCTCTAGAACACTCCTAATGCACATTATCTTGGCTACTATGGTGAGTTAGTTCTTTCATCCAAAGTATATCACTCATATTGTATTATTATTTTACTTAGATAATAAAAATTCTCTCATTCATTTCTCCATTTTTGTCTTCTCTCTTCATCCACCATTGCAAGCTATGTATGCTTCATTGTTAGCTAGATCTTTTGTGTAGGTACCTCAGAAACTCTACATGGTATCAAATACCATAGGTTGCTAGCAAGTATCATCACCAACACTCTTTTGCAGGTACCAAAGATAGAATAAAGCAACAGGAAAGATGAAATTTTCCATATTTGCAATTCTAACACCATATAACTACTTCGAATGAAAGCCAAGAATTATACACCTACTCAGGGTAAAAGATTGTATAGGATAGCCATGGCCACAAAAACATAACCCACCTCAGCAGTGGAAAAATCCAAGTACTTCAACCACATGGATGAGGCTCACGGTCTCTTATGCATGTCTATTTCTCTCAACCTATGGTTTCACATCGATGCATGCAAGAAACCAAATGAGATTTGGAACACCTTGGCTGGTCTCTTTGGAAAACAACATGAAATGAGGGTCCATTTTCTCAAAGTAGAACTAAACTCCTTGGATTCGAATAACTTTGAAAATGTCCAATATTTCTTTACCAAATTTATATCTCTCCTTTGTGAAATGAAAAAATGTGGTATCAAAAAATCCAAACAAGAAAAACAAATGGTTCTTGCCATCATGCAAAAACTTGGACCAAAATTTAGTGTATTTGTCTCCACATTTCATTCTACCAGATTCACTGCAGGAGCAACCTGAATGATGCCTTCATTATCATAGTTCATTGAGCTTTGACACAGGAGCAGGATAAGCTCATTTAGATGGGCATAATCAAGGCCCCCAAGGCACATGCACTTTTTGTGAATGATGGAAACAACTCTCAACATCCTAAATCCAAATAGAAAGGAAAAGGAAATGCACATGTAGAGCCAAAGAAGGAAGGGTAATCCAAACCCTTCAATGATTCCTCAGGTTCCAAAGGTGGAAAAAACAAGCAAGGGAAGAAGTGTGGTTGATGCAATCGTGAGAACCATCCAAAATATACATGCATGAAGAAGCATATAGATCTTATGGAGAAAATACTTCAGAGGAACAACCTTAGGGACTTCATTCATGAGGTTGCCAAGAAAAAGTCACAATATCAAGTCCCTAAGAAAGGTAATTCTCATGCATTAGTAGATATTCATTCTTCTCTCGACGCATGAATTATAGATGCAAGTGCTTCTCATCACATGGAAAACACAAAGGATATTCTATATTATGTAACTACATGCATGGGGCCTTCTATCCTCATGGGGGATGACTCTCAAGTCGAGGTCATCGAAAAATGGAGAGTGGAACTAGATCATGGAAGCTCCGAGAATTTCCTACATGTTCCTCAACTTTCCACGAATACATTCTCGGTGTATCATATTACACACTCAAGATCAAGACAAAAGGTGTAATTCACACCAGAGTCCATGCCCATATTCGACATTCAAGACAAATCTAAAATTATTGCCGGGGAGATAAATCATAAATATTGGTTATATAATTTTATTAAGTTTATTGAACTTGATTCATCTATACTACTTATGCCTATTGATGATAGTAGTAGATTATGGCATGAGAGGTTTGGTTACTTGAACTTTAGGAAAATGCAACAACTTAGTAAGAAGGGGATGGTCACCGAGTTACTTGATATCCACTTCTCCAAAGGGGTTTGTGAAGGACGTGTCCTTGGAAATCATACTCAAGATAAGTTAGAGAAAGAGAAATCTCACAAGGCCTCATATCTATTGGATCTGATTCACAGTGATCTCATGGGTCCATCCCTGCATCCATCCATCAACAAGGAAAGGTACATGCTTACATTTTTTGGATGATTACTCACATTATACTTGGGAATTTTTTCTCAGGTAGAAGTATGAGGTCTTTGAGAATCTCAAAGAGTTCAAATAACTTTTTGAGACTCAATCAGGGAGAAAGAGCAAATCCCTTCGTATAGATAATGGAGGGGAATATGTAAACAAATATGTTAAAAATATTTGTCTTGAGGCTGGGATACAATTCCAACACACAATACCATATACTTCGTAGCAGAATGGGGTTGTTGAGTGGAAAAATAGATCTCTCAAAGAGATGGCTAGTTGCATGCTACATGGAAAGGCACTTCCTCCCAAGCTTTTGGCTTAGGCCCTTAACTATGTCAATCATATTCATAATAGATTGCCTCAGATATCTATTAAGAACAATAATCCTTTTGAGGCTTGGAGCGGTAACAAATCGGAAGTCACTCACTTCCATATCTTTGGTTCATGTGCATGGGCCTGCATTCCCTTTGAGAAGAGGAAATCAATAGATCCATAGAGCCACAAATGCATCTTTTTCAGTTATCCCGATGGTGTGAAGGGATACAAATTACTTGATCCCTCTATAGACCATCTCATCATTGAGCATAGTATCCAGTTCAAGGAAAGTCCCTCACATGCTCCACATGAGCCACATGTAGAGGATTTTGTACTTCCACCAATTACGAATGATGAGTCCACATATTCATATCATACCATATATCTGAGTTTTGATACAAAGTCAAAGGATTCAGAGGATACATATGCATAGTCAAAGAATTCTTATGCAGAGTCGGTACATGCAAATGAGGAGCCAGTGCAGGTTCCCAAGTGGGTATAGTCCACACTTCAGGATGCAGGAGACATTTTTGGGGATCCAACAGATTCGAGGAGGACCAAAATTGAGTTTGAGGATCCTCCTCATGTAATCACTATCGATGAACCCATGATGCCTTTGGATTGTTATATGGTTTAGTCTTTAGACCCATGGTCCTACAAAGAGGATGCAGTAAACCCCTTCTGGGAAGCAGCCATGCAGGAGGAGATCAACTCTCTGCTAGAGAACCAAAATCAGGATTTGATTCCACTTCATTCATACATGAAGCTTGTTAGATGCAGAGGGGTCTACATGACCAAAAAGGAAATAGATGGATAGGTGAGTAGATATAAGGAAAGACTGATTTCCAAGGGATTTATACAGATCCACATGATCGACTATGATGGAACTTTTTCTATAGTACCAAAGTCAGATTATATCATGTTGGCCCTTTCCATTGGAACATCCAGGGGATTGAAAGTACATCAGATGTATGTGAAGAATGATTTTCTTCATGGGTATCTCTCAGAGGAGATTTATATGGAGCAGCTGCATGGATTCATACATAATTCATCTTTAGTGTGCCGAATAAAAAAGTCTCTCTATGGACTCAAGTAGGTTCCTAGAGCATGATACATAAAGATGGATTCCCACTTGCTCTCCAAGAATTTTTTCAGATCCAAATTTGATCCAAATGTCTACATGCTAAGGACCACTAACTCACTTCTTATCCCAGTCCTATATGTGGATGATCTGTTGATCACCGATAGCTTCGTTTTAGCGACTACTACGATCAAGGGTATTCTTCATGACATGTTTTCGATGACAGACATGGGTCCATTCCATTTCTTTCTTGGTCTTGAGATCATCCAAGATGCTTCAGGCATCAAGATATCTCAAGGTAAGTATGCTTGGGATATCATGGAGAGATTCCACATAATAGACTACAAGTCTGCACCTACACCCTTTTTATCTGGGGTTAGACTGGAGGATGGTCAGGATACACCAGTGGTGGACAACACCTTATATCGAAAGCTTTTGGGGAGCCTTATGTATCTCACCCACACCCAACTAGATCTATCATTTGTAGTAGGGGTAGTCTCAAAGTACATGCAATAGCCACATGAGTTACATCGGAAGGTGGTCAAGTGCATCCTCAGATATGTTCAGGGAACCAAAAATGATAGGATCCACCATGCAATAGGTTGCAAGTTGGATCTCATAGGATTCACTAATTTTTACTGGGCTGACGATGGTACCAATTTCAAATCCACCTCTGGGTACATGTTGAGTTTGGGATCCAACCCAATCAACTAGTTGAGCAAAAAGAAGTCAACTATTGCTTTATCTTCAACAAAGGTCGAATACAAGGGAGCAATCAAAATCACCATCCATGAACTATGGATACATAACTTCCTCACCGAGATCGACATTCAGTTCCACCATCCGACTGTGATCTGGTGTGACAACCAGAGTACACTCAAATTCTGTTGAGATCTAATGCAGAGACAATAGAAAAAAATATCGAGATCCATATGCATTTTATCAGGGAGTTGGTTCATGACAGGGTCATTGATTTGCGGTATTTCCCTTCTTCCAAGTAGACTGCTGAAATCTTCACCAAGACTTTCACTAAGAAAAAATTCCATATTTTGTGTGATCATCTTGGAGTGAAGGACAACGTTACCTAACAATTGTATTTCTCTTCTTTTGATACATTGTATTTTTTTTGGGGCAGTTCCCATGAGGTTTTCCCTCTTTCCTCACTTTATTTTAGTGTCCATTAGTTTCATTGGTCATGGGTACTTAAAATGGCCTCTGTTGTCGAGACCCATTCATTATGTATACTCCCTAGTAGTTTTCAGGGGGGGGTGTTGGTGATATTACACACACCTAGAATTTTCCTTTCATTTTGTTTTCCTAAGTTTATTTGGCTATGTTGAGGGTCCCTTAGTATGAGATATTATCCCACCATTGAGGATATTCTCCCCTAGACAAGGGTGCCACATACCCTCCAATCAACTCTTAGTTACCGTTCAATTAGACCAGTTAAGTGAAGTGTTACATATAAACCTTGGCTTTATAACCAAGTGTTGCATGCTAACCTTGAGAAATCATAAAAAATAATGCACACTTGCATTGGAATCATCACCAGTAAGGTTAATTCCACATGTGTGAGTGATCTCCTCCTTATTTCACTCCGATTTGGCTAGTTAACTGACGATCGCATGGCTAGTTAACTAGGACTATGTGGAAATTGACTCCAGTGACTTCCAATGTGTGTCACATCTCTCTAGAACACTCCTAATGCACATTAGCTTGGATACTATGGCTAGTTAGTTGTGTCATACAAAGCATATCACTTGTATTGTATTATTATCTTACTCAGATAATAAAAATTATTTCATTCTTTTCTCCGTTTTTGTCTTCTCTCTTCATCCACCATTTCAAGTTGTGTATGCTTCATTGTTAGCCATATCTTCTATGCAGGTATCTCAACAACTCTACACTTCTCACTTTTAGGTTGTAAATCTTTCCTTTTCTAATCAGGAATGTGATCCCATGCTATGTTTCCAAATACACAGAAGTGGTTTACATATGGATTAATTTTATTCCATGCTTCTTTCGATGTTATATTTTTTAGAGCCTTTGTGAGAGTGTGATTTACTATGTAATTTGCACAATTTATGGCTTCCTCCCAATAATGAAGACTTAATCCTTTATATTGGATCATACAATTAACCATTTCTTTTAATGTGCAATTATTTCTCTCAACAACACCATTTTGTCGTGGTGTATATAGAGGAATATGTTGCATTTGAATGCCCTCTACAGTACAATAACTAGTAATTTTATTGTTTACATATTCACCTCCATAGATGATTTTAGGGGCTAAATTTCGCTCATGGGCTAATTTTCCATGTTTTTTCCAAAAACAAGATTCGCTATTTTAAAAATGATTCACCCAAATTCTATAGGATAAAATTAGTTTACCTTAAAAATCGCCAAAATTTTATAAAAACTATATAAAATACTTAGAAATTTGAATATTTAAAAAAAAATATCGCCAAACATTTATAGTTGACATAAGAAGGATTAGTAATATTCGCCAAGGTTTCTACATTTTAAAACAAATTTCCATCCTTAAAATCATCCATGTTCACCTCCATTATTTTTTCTTAACCTTTGAAGTTGATGTCTAGATTATTTTTCTACAAGGCCCTTGTAGGCCAAAAACTAGTAAAAAATTTCTCTCTTAAGTTTTAATAAGTAAACTCAAGTGTGTCTAGAGAAGTCATCAATGAAAGTTAAGAAATACTTGCATCCGGAGAAATAAAGAGAAGAAAGAGGTCGACACAAATCATTATGAACAAGTTGCAAAGGGGCCGAGGTGTCCCAAGTGACATGTTTGTCAAAATTGTCTTGATGATGTTTTATGAGAACACAACTGACACAAACACCATCTCTGCAAGAAACAAGAGGAATACCAGTCACCATGTGTTGATTACATAGTTGTTGCAATGAGCTATAGATTAGATGGCTAGACTGCTCATGCCAAAGTTTGCTCAAGTCATCACTATGAGCAACAAAAACTGGTGGAAATATGATGACCCAAATTTGTCAAACTTGTACAACCTGGTCATATCATCAACAATTCCAGTTGTTAGGACATTCAATTCAACAATTCTTAGCTTTGATACCAAATGTATATTTTAACCCTATACAATTAATTACTACAAACAAATTCTTAATAAAATATAAAAGTTACAATGGCACACACACACACACATTACACATAGATTTTTACCCTGGAAACCCAAACTGGGAAAACCAACAACTTGTTTAGAGCCACACCTCTAATATTCTATTCATCATATATTCATATATATATATATGATCCCGCAACATACAAAAATCATAATCCATTGAACCAGATTAGTCAACAACCCTAATCCCTTAATCAGAATTAGAAAATCATCGACAAAAACCATATGCGTAAAAACCACTAAAAACAGATGCAAGAAAAAAGGTCAATTTTTTTTCTTTGAGGATGATACCTCCAAACCCCCCTGCACATGTGCCCGATGCAACGAGAACAATAGGTTTAGTCATGAAAAGAATATAACACATACCCAACATTGTCCCACTTTTTGTTCTCTTTGCATATAGGGGGTTACAAGGTTACATAGTTAACAATCTAGGGAAACAATTCCCATATATCCTCTACACCAAGATAACTTCTTATTGCTCACAGATTTTGTTAATGAATAAGAAACATTCTTCAAAGTGTCCACCTTCATCATCAACACTTTATTTTCTTCAACCATGTCTCTCACAAAGTGATATTGAACATTAATATGCTTTGTCTTTGAATGATAAGTCAGGTTCTTCACCATGAATACTGCACTCTGACTATCACAAAATAAATCTAATAGAAGTTAGCTTGGAAACAAGAGAAAAAATTTCACCAAAGTAAATTCCCTCTACCTGGGAATAACCTTTTGCTACTAATCAAATTTTATATTTCTCCACTTTACCTTTTGCATTCAATTTCTTTTTAAATACCCATTTGTTGCCAATGGAATTTCTTCCAGTCGACAACTCCACTAGATCCCAAGCCTCATTCTTGTCCAAGGCTACCGTTTCTTCAACCATGGATTTTTTCCAGAGTTTTCCATCCTTTGGATCCATTGCCTCCCTAACAGTTCTAGGATCATAAACAATAATGGACAAAGCACAGTTTGAACATAAAGCAAGTGGAGTATACCTTTGTGTTTGCCTTATTTCTTGAACCGATCTCCTCAATACTAGAGTATGAGGATAATCTTATTTTGATTCCCATTCTTCTATAGAGTCCGATTCATCATCCTTTAACTCAAACTCTATTTTCTCTAGTTCTTCCTTCCTTGGTAGGAATTCCTATTTGAAAATATCTTTGATTTCTTTGAATACCACATCTTGGATATACACTACCTTCTTAGTTTTTGGGTTCAAAAGCTTATAACCTTTCAGATCATCTTTGTACCCAATAAAGATACACTTTTCACCCTTTTTATCTAGTTTACTCTTGTTTTCCTTTAGAATGTGAAAATAAGCATCACAACCAAATACCTTGAGATGTGTGAGAGAGGGTTTCTTTCCAGTCCATACCTCGTGTGGCGTATTGTCATCTAGTGCTGATGATGGTGATCAATTGACCAGGTAACATGCAATGCATGTTATCCCCATTTTGTGGATAACTAAGGAGATGATGTTTTGAGGCCCTCAAGTTGCAGATATGTAGTGCCAAGAGACTACATGACCAACAATACCCTTCACATAGATGGAAAACCCACTCACCACCACATATGGTCATAGGTTTTCAGATGATATCCACCACTCCAGTTGGCTTCCATAAGGTAGAGGGCCTTGCTCCATGAGGTACAAGTCAGTATTATCATGAGCATCATTTCAATATTTAATCCATTTGATTATGTCATATCTTAGATTTCTCTAGATTTCATGATATATGCTTGGACATTATGCCTTTTTCCCTGCTTCACCTTGGTGGTTGACATTGTGCCCTAGTAAATGGTCTTCCTTGGGAATGGGTTTTCTACTGGGAAATCCATTAATGAGCCATCGTACAGTTCCTGACCATATTTACCACTTTCCATCATTATTCCCCTCCATTTCCTTATCTCTTGGGATTTTAGGGTGTATTGACCCAAGAAGGGGTTGTCCCTCATTCTATGGGAAGAAGGGGATAAAGGCCCAAAGGGGTTGATGTTGGGTAAAAGATAAAATCCTTAGATAAACCTTCCAGATGATTCACCCGGGGATCACCCAAGAAAGAAATAAAACACTTATCTTTGAGTAAAGGGGACCCAAAATATAATAAAGAATGCTTAAAAGGTTAGTTGAAGGATAGGAGGTCTCGTCACGAGCTGAACTATCATGTCCATGAATATTTAATTGTATGACATTACCATCATCTGATCACCAAACCGGGGTAATGGCTCTCATTTGCATGGCTGAGAGAAAGGGGGTCTCATCATGAGCCAACATTGCCATCATCTGGTCACCACGCAAGGGCAGTGACCTTCAATCTCTCCTTATGCTATATTGAAAGAAAATACAAAGAAAGAAAGATAAAAGGAAATTGATGGGCTTGGAAAAAGTGCATTGTGGACGAAGGTACCACACACCCTCTATAAAGGAACCCATGAATGAGACATTACGACCCCTTGTGTGTCATGATCCCTATGCCCATTGAGTCTTGACCCCA
>SNQJ01S0103500.1:57836-74924 GCA_010110895.2 Picea sitchensis
GATGCACATTCTTAGATGCATTATTTATTGAATGGATTCACTTATCATGATTTTATGACATGAGATCCTTGGAGGGTGTGCTCATTTGTCTTTGCAGGACCTAGTTGGTGGACAGTTTTGGGAGAACAATCTTAGCTTGGGTTTCCATGGGGATATAAGCCCACAAGTTGGATGCTAGGGGACCACATGCCATATGAGAGAAATCAGACTTGTATGACCTTGATGATGACTTGGACAACCTATCCCAACCCTCACTTTTCAAATGATTTTCCCAGGAGGGGAATAACGTTCTACTTTTGAGCTTGACGTCATGCTTTTGGGGCTAGGGCATGGTGGTGAGGTGCCACTCTTTTGACACATGGACGTTTGAGGAGGAGAAGGGTCCTAACCATGATGATATTGCTTAGATTATTGACACGTGGCCTTTGGAGGCGTATCCATGCTTCTCCAACACCAACGACTTTCTCAAAGTGGCAAAATGTCCCCTAAAGGGGTAACGCCCTCCTAAATTAGGGTTTTATTTGCGATTTTTTTTTTTTTTTTTCAAGTGAATTGTTTAATATTACTTTGTTATTGGGTCAAGATTCAGGTTGTTGACCCCTAATCTTGTGGTTTACTCCTTAATTTGTGGACAAACTATGTTAGCTACATTTTGCATAAATAGAGATCATAAGATCTCATTTTAAACATAACTCTCCCTCTTGTGAGAGGACTTGGTCTAAAATTTGTGCCACACTTGGATCTTTCTATCTCTTGTGCAGTTGTTTCTGGCTATGTTTATGAATGGTTGATGGAGGAGGTTTAACGCTAGCTTTGGATGATGTTTTCTAGCTCTTGTGGTGGATTATCTTGGCATTTCTCTTGATCTTGGTATGGTTTTCTACTATTATGCTATCATTTTTTTCAAGTCAAGTATTGTTATGCTAGGATATAGGTGGGAAGTATAAGGGAATACAACCCCACCATAGTATTCATCATTTTTTCCTCATCTCAATGATTATACACAGGTTTTCTAAGAGAAGTATAAGGGCATACACCATCTTAGCTTAAACCCTAGCTAGAGAAACTTGCCTTAGGAAGTAAAAGGGCTTACATCCTCAAGGAGGTATGTTGGCCCTTGACCAAGTTTTGAAGAGTACTTGGTCATACTTGACCACTTTGGGGACTGCGATAGCTTGCCAAAGATGGAGCGCAACACAAAGCATAAATTAAGGAAGCAAGACCTATTTTTTGGTCCATTTTAGGGTTTTGGGTTGATGTAACAGGAAAGGGATGTCGGCCCGTGGGTTTACCCACGTTTAGGTCCATTTTGTAATCTATAAATAGATATGCAATGTAAGAAATAAAGGAGGTTGTTGCTTAGTGCACTTGGTGATTGATTAGTGCAAGTTGGCTACAATGCTAAGAGTTGGATCTGTGTGATCAAGTATTGTAAGGCTCTGTGCATTTTGTGTAAAAATTGCAAAGTTGAGTGCAAGTCCTTGTGAGAGACTATAGAAAGCTTAGTGATAAGTGCAAGGAAGAAGGATCTAGCGAAGCTGCACAGATCTTCTGTCCTTTGCGAAGTAAGGGTCATTAAAGCTCTATGCTATAACTGCTTGACCAAGATAATTTAAAGAAGACTTTGTGGATGTAGCCCCAGGGTGGGGGTGAACCACGGTAAATATGTGTATGGTGTTTTGTGCTTCACTCTTATGTATTTATCTTTTTCTTAGATAAGTGCTTAATGTGGTTAAGTATATCTAGTATGCTTTGTGCTATTGAAGAATGAATGAACATTAGATCTGATATATGAGATGCTCAATGCTTGATTTGTTGAATCTAACCTATATTTCTGTGGATAAGTACTGAATCATTTTTAGTATAAGTATTCACTGCGATGGTCTGTGACTTCTGTGAAGTATATTAATGAATGTATGTTAAGGAATAACGGATGCTAAGTGTGTTGTAAGAAAGATAACCACAGATCTGTGTCCCAACTAGGGTTGTAGATACCTGAGTCTTGCAACCACCCCTGCCTCTACCTTGGGTGAGACTTCATCTACTTCGCAAGTGTTTCCAAAAGGGTCGGTAGTTAGGGATTTTTTGGTGCGCTCTTGAGCGTTGAACCCTGGGTCTGCCCCTGTGCCAACAAATGGATCCGTTGCCGAGACCTGGAACTGTGATTGATGGGAACTGAAGAAGAAGAAGCTTTGTGTGATATAAGCTCTGTGCATAGATCTGTTGCCCTAGTGCGCAGTGTTTTGTTTGACCTGTGAAGCTTTGTTCCAAGAAAAGAGGTCAGATCTGAAGAAAGAGAGGTCAAATCTGAAGGAAAGAAGTCAGATCTGTGAAGAAAGAGGTCAGATCTGCAAGAAAAAGGTAAGATATGTAAGCTCTATGCCTTGATAAAGGTAAGAATAGTTAAAAGTCTTAGATCTGGAATCTTTGTGCTCTGCAGAAGTAAGATAAGTGAAATTATTTTTGTTTCTAAAGCATGGATCTAGGTATGTTTGATAGATTCTGTCCTAGCTTCAAAACTAGGGCATTAATAGATGAAAGAAAATTTGATATGAATAGATCTGATAAATATAGTGATATATATGTTATACCTATGCATTGAAAGAATGTCTTGACTAACAAGTGGATGCAGGATCCTAGAAAAAGTTTTTTGCAGGCTAGCTACCATGATCCTAGTGCACAGTCCAGAAGGAGTTGGGGAACATCTAAATGAAAGAGAGGATTAACCCTCTATTATAGTTGTAGAAGACCGGGACATCTTTCTAAGGAATGCCCTGGGAGAAGACCTAGTTGCCTTTGTTGTAAGGCTATGGACCATGAAGTATTGGATTTCCCTAGAATGATTGCTAGGCTTGAGAAGCTGAATATGGAACAAGCCAACCCTGAGGGAGATCAAGAGACCAAGATTATAGCAGAAACCCAAAAAGAATCAGAAAAGATATTTCTACAGATGAAAGATACCTTGAATGACCACTGACATGTTAGGCTATAAGAAATCTTCAAAGAAAAGGAGCAAATCAAAGCAAGAATAGGGGACTTTGACATTGACTATACTCTTGATGAAGAAGCGCAAGTGAACATTATGAAAGAAAGAACCTGGGAGGCTATAGGAAAGCCTGCCGTGATTCCTTCCTTAGGAGGAACAAGTTTCTTCAGAGGAAATCTAGTAACCCTATGTGGAAGGCTCGCCCAGATACCTATGACTGTCAATGGAACTTTGACAGAGGAATACTTTGAGATCATTAAATTTGTCGAAGACATCGCCCCATTTACCATGCTCATAGGAAAACCCTGGATTGATAGAGAAAAGGCCAGATGAAGAGAAGAAGAAAAAGATTTGGAATAGAAGAAGCAAGAGTTAAAAGACTTTATGACTAGAAGGATCACATACTTGATTGAAGAACATAAGAGTATATCACATATATTTAATATTAGTACCTCTGATGTCGAAGCTAAGAGAACAATTGAGGATCTGTAGAAGATCGAGTTACCTATTTTTAATACAAAAAATGTATTATCAAGGAACCATAAGAAATATTTTCCACAATGCGAAGTAACTAAGACCACAAAAGATACACATCAGAATGGTAAAAGCATTACTGAGACAAAAATCACTGGGAAGAAGGCTAGGAAGTTAAGAAAGAAGAGGGCTAATACTGTAAGGTTACAAAAGGTTCTAGAGGAAACTTCCCAGCAAGAAGAATTACAGAATTGGAGCTTTGCCAAGATATCAGAAGAACGACAGAGAGTACTTCGCCATGATGAAGCAATATAGCCATTGGAACCGATATACCCATTCGATCGCTGCTCTGAATGGATCAAAAATAAGTTATGGGTTACCACTAGACCATTGGATAGCACCAGAACGTATAAGAACGAAGTTAATGAAGGCCATAGGTCCGTTGTAAGAAGGCTGTTGCTGAGATTTCCTACTTAACCTATCATGCCACACACCGAGAATAATTTTTTCCAACTGAGAATCTAAGCGTGAACCCTGAGATTTACTTACCCTGAGATCATTTCCTTACTATTCACTGTCATCTCTGAATTCCTGTTGCACGCGAGCCCGCTGACCCAAATTTGTATGTCGAATGAGATCAACACTGCTGAGAAAATTGTTGAAGAAGTTCTAATTGATTTAATGACTGAGAGAGTCATGTCATAACGCGGAATGTCTACAGGTGTACAAGAATCGTCCTTGGGCACACTGCCAGCTTCCCCTTCCACTGCCTGAGTAGGACCATCCTGACCACCTTCAGAAAGATGATCTAAGCTTAGAAATGACTTCACCACTATGAATATGATCCCAAGAATCTTACCTAAATATATCGCACCACTAGGCAGACCCTTAAACCGAGACTCTGTACCTAGAGACTTCAACTATGCCGTAGTCACTACGTACCTCCCGAAAGGGGTGCGCGCAGTTCATGCTGACCAGGAGAAGCTCACCACCCTAAAATTCAATGATTTTAACCTTGAAGATCACAAGGTATACAGTATGCTAGCCCCGCACAAGTATTTGACTATTACAAAAGCCAAGAACCCCAATATTGTACCACAACAATGGACCCATAACCTTGCGCAGTCAACCCTCCTCAACATAATGAAGATTCCACATTTCGGGAGGCATCAGGAAGTAAATGCCTGTGTCCGACTCTTGCTGTCCTGCTACCATAGAGGATACCTATGGTTGGACTGGTGCATCACTATGGATCCGATTCTGATCAATCAGATCACTGGGCTAAGCATGCAGGGACCTGACCCGCAAGACTTTTACCTTGGAAAGACCGCAGATCATGCTCTTGCTCAATGAATAAAAGACACATATGGCGATCTGGAGAAAGGAACGCGAGGTTACAAGGTAGCCTCCATTGAGAATGCAACAATATGCTTTGGTTTCCAGCTAATCACAAGCAAGTTGGTCTAAAAAAATAGACCTACACAGGTGACCAGATTTGTAGTTGACCTCGCAGGGAAGTGCGTGGAGGGAATACAAATGAACTGGGCAAAATACCTCATAAATCAGCTAGAGCTTGATTGTAGACAAGCGCAGGACCAAGGGTATGGGTTCCACTTTAGCTGGTTGCTCATACTGATCACCTTCATCGTGTGGGAACTACCTGAGGGAACCACATTTTTGGAGAGCCGCAAAGTTCTGTATGCTGTGGTACTCTAACAACATGAACAAATAGTGGCAGTCCAATGCCGTCTTCCATGCGTACTACACTCAGTTGAGGAATTTCATTCAATCTTCCCCGTGCATTATACCCAACACTCTTCATAGGTTTCAAACTTTGATGAAATTCAGTGTAGATCGTCACTTCACCTACATCATGGCACACGCAGATGAGCACAAACAACAACTCCAGTCGTATTACAAGCTGACAGAAGATGACCTGGAGAAGATTACCAAGGAATGGTTGGCAGACCTCCTTGTTGCAGCAGATCCCACAGAGATGTCTGACGTAGATAGCCCTAAAGCTATGCCTGATACACTAGGATTGTGCAAGCCTAAGAAGGATGTGGAAGTTCAAGATATCCACAACACATCCATGAAGACTGCTTCACTATCACCTACGAAGGGAGGTGATGAGTAAGAACTAGGGGGCACAAAAGTTGAACAGAGCAAAGGCAAGGTTACCTCGCCTAAGGACGAGGCAGATCCCTCCAAGAAAAGGAAGACTACCCCACTGAGGCCCTCATACAAAAAGAAAACTAAGGCCACCCATACCACGCTTACCTCAAATCATTTTGACTTCCTAATTGCCGCACTGAATGATGTTTCATTAGAGCTCGCGGAAAAACAAGAAGCAAAGCAGGAGGAGCTATTCCGCTGGATCACGGGAAAATTTAAAGAAGCAAAACAAGCACTTCAGTCCAACCAAGCAGTTCCTACGACACTGATAGCAATGGAAATATTAGGAACATGTGATGAGCCCACACAGTTACGCTAGATCACTGAGAAAGTTGAAGCTCACCTTCGACGAGCTCAAGAAGACATAGCGAAAGCCACCCAAGCTTTGGCACAAGCACAGAGCACACATGAAGAGCAATGGAGAAAGGATGCACAGGAGAAACTTGACTTACAAGCAAAATGGGAGGAGGAAAAAGCCCAGTTATAGTAGAGCAAGGACCAGTTGCTAGAAGATCAACTTGAAACACAATAAAGAGTTCATAAGGCACTGCGCTCCGTGAAAATCATAGAAGTGAAGATGGAATATCGTCTTCTGCAGCAGGTGACCCAGGTGGAAGAAGTAATCTAACAAATTCAATAGTGCATCACGGACCTAGATCTCCACATCGTGCCTAAAATGCCCCAAGAGATAAGAGATCTAAGAGGGGCCACTTCTTGAAGTGCAGTCGCCCGATTAAAAACTTTGGCTTCGGAATGTAGGTAGTTAAGCACTAGACCTATGAAACCCTTGCCGAGAATCCATAATTGCAGACATTGGAGGCATAGCTCCAAGAAGCAAAGCAGCATGTAGATCAAAACTGAATTCTGTGACCCCAGTCGAAATAATGAAGAGGTTCGCAGAGCAATGTATAGCCCAACAACAAGTACACATGCTGCAAAGTAAAGTAATGGGCGTTTCTCAGCGACTGCAACCACTATAAGAGAAGGCATGCCAACTGTTCACCAAACTTGAAATCCAAGGAGATGAACTTGAACATGGTGTCATCACTGTAGAACAACACCTGGAAGGACCGCTCAATGACATAGTAATCCAAGAATTTACTAAACAAGAGGCTGTCGCACTGCAACAGGTTGAAGCCGCTCGAACCAAGATCGAGGCGTTCGAAGCAGAATTGGTCAGACCTAAGTGACTTGGGATGAGTCACAGGTGAGTGTTGGGGGCCTGTTGTCCCTTGGTCGAGTTTTGAAGAGTACTTGGTCATACTTGACCACTTTGGGGACTGCGGCAACTTGCCAAAGATGGAGGGCAACGCGAAGCGAAAATTAAGGAAGCAAGACCTATTTTTGGGTCCATTTTAGGGTTTTGGGTTGATGTAACGAGAAAGGGATGTCGACCCATGGGTTTACCCATGTTTAGGCCCATTTTGTAATCTATAAATAGATAGGAAATGTAAGAAATAAAGGAGGTTGTTTCTTAGTGCACTTGGTGATTGCTTAGTGCAAGTTGGATACAGTGCTAAGAGTTGGATCTGTGTGATCAAGTATTGTAAGGCTCTGTGCATTTTGTGTAAAACTTGCAAAGCTGAGTGCAAGTCCCTGTGAGAGATTGTAGAAATCTTAGTGCTAAGTGCAAGGAAGAAGGATCTAGTGAAGCTGCGCAGATCTTCTGTCCTGTGCGAAGTAAGGGTCATTAAAGCTCTATGCTGTAACTGCTTGACCAAGATAATTTAAAGAAAAATTTGTGGACGTAGCCCTAGGGTGGGGGTGAACCACGGTAACTGTGTGTATGGTGTTTTGTGCTTTGCTCTTATGTATTTATCTCTTTATTGGCTAAGTACTTAATGTGGTTAAGTAGATCTAGTATGCTTTGTGCTATTGAAGAATGAATGGACATTAGATCTGATATATGAGATGCTCAGTGCTTGATCTGTTGAATCTAACCTATATTTCTGTGGATAAGTACTTAATCATTCTTAGTATAAGTATTCACTGTGATGCTCTGTGACTTCTGCAAAGTATATTAATGAATGTATGTTAAGGAATAGCTGATGCTAAGTGCGCTGTAAGAAATATAACCATAGATCTGTGTCCCAAATAAGGTTGCAGACACCTGAGTCTTGCAACCACCCCTGCCTTTACCTTGGGTGAGACTTCATCTGCTTTGCAGGTGTTGCCGAAAGGGCTGGTAGTTAGGGATTTGTTGGTGCACTCTTGAGCATTGAACCCTGGGTCTGCCCCTATTCCAACAAGGTATATTATCTATCTCTTTTTTATTTGACACCATTAACCCAATAGTAAAGGCACTAGTCATACTCTTTTTTGCATTGGAGAAATCAAATATTGCATTGGGAAACGTGAATTTCGGTCATTTTTACTTCTTCCAGAGTGGATTGTACTCCTTTTACCTTGGGCACCTCACAACCACTAGGGCATCCCCATAAAGGGGCTACTTCTTGCTGCTATTACAAAATTGCAGCTTTGGCCATTAGGGCTGTAGAAACCCTAACTCACTTGCTTGAATAACTCTCTTATCAACCATTGGATTTTGCTCAAAGTTTGCACTCTTACTCTTCTTGACCTAGAAAACGTTTTTGAAAAGATTGAGGGGATTTCAGTGCCTGATTTTCTTGTTGTAATACATTGAATTTTACAGCCATGAGGCTGATATAATTTTTTGTAGACAAGTGTTTACAACAACCTTATCTTTTGTGCTAGAATATTAATTTTTCATCTTGAGTTTAGCTAGTCTTTCTCTTGTATTTTCTACTTGATCTCTAGCACTTTTTGAGAAGATTATAGTACCATTGATTGTTGATATATATTGTTATCTATTGCTACAAATTAGGGACAACAAGATTAACTTTCTGATCCAACTAACATATATCATTGCAAAGTGTCTTTTGTTGTGTCTCGGGTAGGTACAATCATATGAATAAGTACTATACATGCGGGGCAAAAATTACTTGACTTGCAAGGAATATCTCCCTACCTTTTCTTCCACTTAGAATTGACCTCTAGGGGAGTCACTTACAATTCCCTCCATATCCATCTCAATCCCCCTAGGGTCACCAAGATCACCTCCCTAAAGTTACCTAGTCACCCTTGAAGTGCGGGACCTACATCGAGGTGACATTGGGTGTAGGATTCCCAAGTTGTAGCTCTTTCTTTGTGGTTGGGTTGAGATTTTCCCAACCTACAACTTGTGCTATAACATTTTGGCACAGCTGTCGAGGAAGATTTTGAATCTTCTTTGTACCCTAACAACACTTTGGTAAGCTATCCCAAAGCCTTTCCCTTAGCTTACCTGGTGAATCCACCCGAGGGACATTCCCTTTCCACCTTTATTGATGAGTTCATTTTGAAACTCATCTGGTGACTCCACCTTCCTAGAATCCTTCTTTCCCCAAACCTTTTACCCCTGGTAGGTTCAATCCTTCTAAGGTTTACCAAACAAGTCCTCCTCTCAAGTCTCTTATTGATAAAACCCTTTTCCATAAATTCCTTCCTCTTGCTCCAATGGCTCGCCCTTGGGTAAGAGACCTCTACAAACCCCTTAACATGGCCAATATCCAAGTTTACCCTCACAAGATGTGAACATAAGTCAACAAGTGGTTTCCAAAGTTCCTAGGAAATAATGTGATAACTACCAAAGACCACATTTATGTCATGGGTTGGGATATGGACAATGCAGGTATTGATCTTGAGGATATGGCCATGCGATTATTCACTTCATCATTGACTGAAGAAGCCCTTGATTGGTTCAAGGGACTCCCTGATAATCATATCACGACCTATGATGATTTTTCTGCCTTATTTAAAAGCATATGTTCGAGAAAAATAGATGGTGGGACACTTGGGACCCAGTTCAATCAAATAAAGAAAAAGGAGAATGAAATGGTAAAGGAATTCATTTCAATATTTGACAGGTGGTACAATCAAATTCCAACGGATTATTGTCCTACAATGTCATGTGTTCATCTCCTTTACATGATTTCCTTTGAAGGGAAGTTTCAATAAATTCTTAAAGATAAAAATCCCACATCATTGGCATAGGTTAAAGATTTCAGTATCGACATTAAAGAGAATCTCCCTGATTAAAAAATATAAACTTTTCAATGTCCCCACACCAAGACATAATCAATGACGAAGGTTTTCGACAATAATGTTCCTGATCAGATTGCTATCCTGACTCAGAAGATAGACCAAATGAATACTCAGTTTGTTCATGTGTAGAATCAACTTATGAACTGTATGTGTATGGTGGAAAAAAATAAATCTGCTCCAAGACCTCAATTTTCTAGACATGAGAGAGATGCCACCACTTGGAAACCAAGATCTCAACAAGAGGCAAAGGCCCCAGATATTTTGAAACCTGTTGGAATAGTTGACATAGAAGCTTGTGTCTCCCATGCCAATAACCCCACAAGGAAGATGAATTCCCCCAACAAGATGAAGATTATCCTGATGATATAAAATTCATGATTTGCAATCTCAACAATGGACAATTTACTCAAGAACAAATCAATGAATCTAGAAGAATAGGAGAAAGAGAGGGGAGACTCCGAGCCTTAAGTAAATTGACATATGATCAGAGGAAGGAACCAAGGAGGAGGGAAATTATAACCTACAAAAGAAAAAATGCTTCAACTCCTATGTCATATCCTGATACTCCTCTTCCACTAGAAGTGAAGGTGTCTCAACCACCTCCACCACTGGTATGTGAGTTTCTTCCCAAGCCAACTCCTACAAATGACATTCAGTTGAATATAGATGTTGCAAACATGTTTGGGAAACTAAATATGACACTCCCAATGATGGATATGTGTAAGATACCTTCCTTAAAAAGGGAAATTTTGAAAATATTATAGGTGCCAGCCGAGAAGGAACATTCTCCCATCATGTTAAACACTATGCATCTTGACTGACCAAGGGACAAGAACCCTCCTTTCTGTCTTTCACTAGGCGTGAATGATCTCCATTTGAAAAAATGCATGCTTGATTTAGGGGCCTCAACAAATGTCATATCATTGAAGGTAATGAAACAACTTGGTTTGAAGACAACCCAACCTTATGGCAATGTATGTGGTATTTATTTCAGAAAGGTCAAAGCCCCCGGGGTATGTGAGGACGTTGAGGTTTTCTTGATTGACTTTCCACATATCAAAATTCTCATCGACATTGTAGTGATCGACGTTATAGATGCTTGGGGATGATTTTATCTAGGAGTTGGTCTACTTCTCTTAGGTTTTTCCTTAGCATGGATCTCATCCACGCACACGTTCCTATGGGGGATGGAAATTTTTAGATACTATACAATTGAGAGAAAGTTGATAGACACGTGATGGATCCTAATGGTACTGATTATGCCAATGAATGTGATTATGATGTATTCCCACAGACCATTGAGTATGATCCATCTGAGCTACCTTTTATGCAGGAGGACTCCATAGACACGCTTCTTCCATAGACAAATCAATACAAATACAAACTTGCAAAATACCATCGGAAGGAGCCATGGCTTATCCAAATTTTAAATAAGGAAGATAAAAAAAAGGAAAAAATCATCAAAGATACAGTCCACACAGAGCCTCCACATGATAAGAGTACACCTTGCATCGATTTCAATGAAGGAATTCTTGTTCTCATGTGGGACAAAAGAAAGGGCAAGCCTTGATATGAAAATAAAGATAACAATTCATGGCTTGTCCCTTACATCATCAATAAGAAGTCTGACAAAGAAAGGTACTATTTGACAACATTGTATGGGAGAAAGATGCCATTACCAGTAGACGAACCTCTTCTCCAACCTCACATCTAGGTCACATGACTTTTTCAGGGCCCGTGCTCTAGGTAAGTAGGTAAGTCATCTTGATTCCCTGCATTTGCATCAGGATTCCTCATACTAGTTTAGATTCATTTCATTTTCATTCAAATCTACTTGCATATTGATTACATGCTTAGTTTAGAATTAAAAAAAAAATGTAAAATTTTTCTTTTTCTAGTTTAGTGGGTTTTGATTATGATCATATGAGAACAAGGATGAGTAGGCCATCCTTTAATTGACTATTTGATGTTTCATTGTAGGAATATGTCTACCAAGAGATGCTGTGTTTCTCATGCACTCTACAATGAGCACATATCCCCAAGTAGGAGCCAGGTGTTATCCCCATTTTGTGGATAACTAAGGACATGCTGTCTCGAGGCCCTCAGGTTGCAAATATGGAGTGTTGAGAGACTACATGACCAACACTGCCCTTTGCATAGATGGAAAATCCACTCACCACCACAAATGGTCACAGGTTTGCAGATGTCATCCACCACACCAGTTGGCTTCCGAAAGGTAGTGGGACTTGCTCCATGAGGTACAAGTCAGTATTATGCTGAGCATCATTTCAATATTTAATCCATTTGATTATGTCATATCTTAGATTGCTCTATATTTCATGATATATGCTTGGACATTATTCCTTTTACCCTGCTTCACCTTGGTGGTTGACATTGTGCCCTAGTAAGTGGTCTTTCTTGGGAATGAGTTTTCTACTAGGAACTCCCTTAATGAGTCATTATACCATTCCTGGCCATACTTACCACTTTCCAGCATTATTCCCCTCCATTTCCGTATCTCTTGGGATTTTAGGGTGTATTGACCCAAGAAGGGGTTTTCCCTCATTCTATGGGAAGAAGGGGCTAAAGGCCCAAAGGGGTTGATGTTGGATAAAATATAAAAGCCTTATATAAACCTTCTAGATGCTCTGCTCGAGGATCACCCAAGAAAACAATAAAACTATTATATTTGAGTAAAGGGGATCCACAATTTAATACAAAATGATTAAAAGGTTAGTTGAAGGATATGAGGTTTCATCACGAGTCAACCTATCACATCCATGAATATCTAGTGGTATGAAATTAACATCATCTGGTCACCAAACCAGGGTAATGGCTCTCAGTTGCATGGCTGAGAGAAAGAGGGTCTCATCACGAGCCAACCTTCTCATTTCCACTAGGTGTTTGTGGGTGACATTGCCATCATCTGGTCACCATGTCAGGGCAATGACCTTCAATATCTCCTTATGCTATTTTGAAAGAAAATACAGAGAAATAAATATAAAAGGCAATTGATGGGCTTGGAAAAATTACATTACGGATGAAGGTACCACACTCCCTATACAAAGGCACCCATGAATGAGACACTATGATCCCTTGTATGTCATGAGACCCATTCCCATTGAGTCTTGACCCCAACCACTTCATCCACTTTACATGGATTAGAGAGGGATCTCTTGGAAACTCTCCTTGACCTAGGGTTAGATCTACCCAATAGGACACCTCGTCAACCCTCCCATATTCAATATTGAAAAGTTGCATAATGTCTTTGAGCTGCTAATTGTTTGATATAGTGATATTTGATGCAATAATTAGATGGCTTATTTATTGATTGAATTCACTTATCATGATGTTATTACTTGAGATCCTTGGAGGGCATGCTCATTTGTCTTTGTAGGGCCTAGTTGTGGACAAATTTGGGAGAATAAGCGTAGCTTGGGTTTCCATGGGGCTACAAGCCCACATGTTGGATGCCAGGGGCCCACATACTGGATGAGAGAGATTAGACTTGGACGGCCTTGATGATGACTTGGACAACCTAGCTCAACCCTCACTTGCCAACTGATTTGTCCAGGAGGGCCAAAACGTTCTACTTTTTAGCTTGACATCATGCTTTTGGGGCTAGGGCATGGTGGTGAGGTGCCACTCTAATGACACATGGATGTTTGAGGAGGAGAAGGGAATTCACCATGATGAGAGTGCTTAGATTCTTGAAATGTGACCTTTGGAGGCCTATCCATGCTTCTCCAACATCAACGACTTCCTCAAAGTGGAAAAACGTCCCCTAAAGGGGTGACGTCCTCCTAAATTAGGGTTTTATTTGTGAAAAAAATGAAATTTTAAGTGAATTGTTTAATATTACTTTGTTAAGGGGGAAATATTAGGGTTGTTGACCCCTAATCTTGTGGTTTACTCCTTAATTTNTCCCCTAAAGGGGTGACGTCCTCCTAAATTAGGGTTTTATTTGTGAAAAAAATGAAATTTTAAGTGAATTGTTTAATATTACTTTGTTAAGGGGGAAATATTAGGGTTGTTGACCCCTAATCTTGTGGTTTACTCCTTAATTTTTGGAAAAAATATGTTAGCTACATTTTGTATAAATAATGATCATAAGATCTCATTTTAAACATAACTCTCCCTCCTGTGAGAGGACTTGGTCTGAAATTTGCGCCACACTTGGATATTTATATCTCTTGTGAACTTGTTTATGGCTATGTTTATGAATGGTTGATGGAGGAGGTCTATCACTATCTTTGGATGATGTTTTCTAGCTCTTGTGGTGGATTATCTTGTCATTTCTCTTGATCTTGGTATGGTTATCTACTATTATGCTATCATTTTTTTCAAGTCAAGGATTGTTATGCTAGGATCTAGATGGGAAGTATAAGGGAATACAACCCCACCATAGTATTCATCATTTTTGCTTCATCTCATTGATTATGCAAGGGTTTTCTAAGAGAAATATAAGGGTATACACCCTCTTAGCTTAAACCCTAGTTAGAGAAACTTGCCTTGTGAAGTAAAAGGGCTTACACCCCCAAAGAGGTAGCTTCTCTAGCTCTTGTTTATTTGACTCCATTAACCCAATAGTAAAGGCACTAGTTATACTCTTTTTTGCATTGGAGAAATAAATATTGTATTTGGAAACGTGAATTTCGGTCATTTTTACTTCTTGCAGAGTGGATTCTACTCCTTGTGCCTTGGCTAAATCACAACCACTAGGTGTTACCCATGATTTTGGTCATCATGATGATGTATTGATGATGGTGTACTCAGGCTCTTCATAAGAACTTTCTCCTGAGAAAAGTTACTTTCATATCTTCACAGAAACCTCATTTTTGAAGAAGGTTTGTAGGCTGCTAATATATTTGGCTGCGAGAATGACCCATTCTCGCAGGCTGCCTTAAGCCAAGGTGTGAACTTCTCACACTGTGTTGAATAGCTAGGGTGCGAAATCTTCCTAAAGCAAGGAAAAGATGAATTTTCGATGCTTCTAGAAGGGAATCTTCTAGAAGAATGGGTTGGCATTCGAATGGTTATCCTAGTACTGGATTCCCTGATATTTTGGGATCATTCTTATCCAAGTAACTATCTCATTCTCTCCTATATATTGAGAGAATTCTCATGGAAAAGGTTAAGCAAGATTCATTGGAGAATTAGTGAAAGAATTGTGTGAAGGACTTAGCTTGCACAATAGCTTGGAGACTCTAGCAGGTCTATCAAGAGGATTTGATCTTCTTCATGCAAGGATTGATAAAGTGTGTGTTTTGGAGCCAAGAGCCATCGAAAGGAAGTTTGCGACATCAAGGCTCAGGTTGTAATCTTTACTTTCCATTAATATGATACAATGGCATGTCCCTTTCCCATAAAGCTATTTCTACTTTATTGTGTAATTCCTTGATCATACACATAGGTTGACAGTTGAATTTATTGTGCGATCTTCACTTTGGTTGGTTTGTGTTGTCTTGGTCTTGACTTCACGAGAGCACTGGAGTGAAGCGGGAGCAACAAAGACCCTAGGAAGCGATAATAAGGTATGTTATTTGTTCTTGCCTCTTAGTTAATTCAATGGTCAAAACTTAGGGAAAGAGTCATGTCCTGTCCTATTTTGTTCTAGAGCCAGGTGGATCTAGGGAGATCTGTGATCTGAAAATAGAAGGTTGACTTGTTATGCTATGCAAGCACCCTCTACTTCATAAAAATAAACTTTACAGGACCTTGCTTCATGTGTATAAATATGCAAGATAGATTATGTGCTAAGTTTATGAATCTTCTTTTGAATGTTTATGTGTGAGGAAATGTTCTTTTAGATGGTTAAATATGTACTTTAAATAAATACACAGCAACATAACTTGCAACAAATAAACCATCAAACTCACAATAAGAACAACATGATAAAGGAGGTCACCCCCCTCCGGGCTACATCTCCTTGATCAGGGGATCAAATTTTGCTCAATTTTCAAAGTGCTCGGAATGAGACGAAAATAGTGCCATTGCGTCCGTCTCGTCATCCTGATTCCGGTGGTATATTTACTTTCGCAAACGGAGTCCGTATGGAGGAGATATCACGATCTGTCCACCAAGCCAAATAGGGAAAATTTTGGGATGCTGACTATACCTGTCCATACAGTCCATACGATGACGTGGCAGGACCGTACAGACCGTACAGAGGTGATGTGGCAGATGTTGTTTGGTTGTTCATTGGTGAATACGGTGTTGACACGTGTCCGTTTTGGGCGAATAATATGAGGACACGTGGCCCAACCCGAGGGCGCCATGTGTCGCTCATTCGTTGGTCATTATTGTCATATGTAAAAGTTTATTGGGAGTCTGTGGGGTTCGACCCCCAGACCTCCCCTCTTGGTAAAGACTTTATATCACTCCTCTAGCCAACATACCACCACTTGTCCCTTGTTAGGAAGGCGAGCCACATTATATTTGAAGTTACGTATTGTTTTATACGGAAAAGGGCGCGGGCCGGGGCTTAAGCCCCGACCCATGGTTCCATTATATAACCATACGACCATTGCATAAGTTTTGGCGTGCGCGCATTTGCGTTACATTGCATTGCAATTATATTGCAATGTATTGCAATATTGCAATGTATATATGTGACCATGTGTTGTGTATTGGCACGGTTTGAACCCACGACTCACGTGTTAAAGTATTGGCGCAAGCCCCAAACGGAGGTTGCACGATTTTTAAACCAACTTAACCACTTTTAACAAAGCGCGCGGTCACATGCGCCATGTGCCCAAATGTCGAGGCGGTTAGGGGCTGGAGGTGCCCTAACCGTCCTACGATTTGTACCGGTACGCGGTTGTGTACGGGACTAAGTTTTTACGCTTAAATAAGCGTGTGAGCCAGGTTTGAAAACAAGGGTGTGATTTGTAGAACCAGAGACAACAAAGTTGAAGAGGGAGACTTCAAGGAGGCTAACTTCTTCATTTTTCAACCGTTTCAAGTGCCGAAAGAGCCCAGAAAGGGTTTTGGGACGCTGGGAAGCCACTGGAGCAGTCGGTTTGTCATTTTGAGCATTGTAAGGCATGTTTTTGAGCACTTTGAGAAATTTAATAATAATGATCCATTGGAAGCTGGACCAGGAGATGTAGCCCGGAGAGGGGTGAACTCCTTTATCGAGTTGCTATGTTTATGTGCTGATGTTCAATGTTTTATGCTGCTGTCTATGTGTATTTTGCATAAGTAATCCTTAAATTTATGTGTTGCAAATTGATCCTATTGCTTTAAACATATAACATTTCACTTGCAATATTTATTCAAGTTTTTCAAGTCTTCTTCATTTTTAGATCAAGTTGGTATCAGAGCACTGGTTTTGAAGACTTGATTGT